>CAJPVJ010000366.1:0-27221 GCA_905397405.1 Oppiella nova
CTCGCTTCGATGGCCGCCTATACAGCGGTTATCTCTTCCCCCAATCTTCTCCACTCAGACATAAGACAAGCAAATGGTTTGTGACTCTCGAGGAATATCCGTATTCCTTATATCCTCCGTACATAACGGCCGGTGCTTTCGTATTGTCCAACACATCGCTAATAGACATGTATTTCGCTTCCTTTTACACAAAACACTTTCGTTTTGATGACATTTATGTGGGAATATTGGCAAAGAAGTTGTCTATTATTCCCAAACATAACCCGAACTTTCATTTCTGGACTCTAAGCTATAGTGCCGTCACTTTCGAGGACGTGATTGCTTCCCATGGCTTTCGGGATTCAAACAAACTTCTCATTTCTTGGAGCCAACAGAAGAGTTTAGGATTCGCTTAGAATTAGATCTGATTTTTAGATTCAGTTTCCATTGCCTTCACGCCTATGAATGCAATTGTTTTATACATTAGAAAATCAATTTTATTTATACAATAATAGATCTGATATTTAAGTCGATAGCAAATAAATTAACTTTATTAATTAACTATGAAATCAAGTCATAAATTTTACGTTTATTTTAATATATAAATAAAAATGAATAAAATATTAAGTTTGTGATTATTGTAGTATTTTCTGTACAAGTATTAGAAATTGTAATTTAAATGTACTGCAGTTTGATTGCATAACACAATTGTAAATACAATGAATAAAAAGCAATAAACACGGACTGAAAGACCAAACAAATGAAGTGTTTTCTGAATGGCATTCAATTTAAATATAAACTTAATTATTGGGAACAGTAGTACAGAATCCTGAAGAATATCCGCAAACTATGAATGAAAAGTGAATTGATTTGAAAGAATGAGTCATTCGGTGACATCTGTTGAGAGAAAGCACTTCACATATGATAACGTGTTTTGGTTTTGTTTATGATTTGGTTGTTTGATGTGAAAAGTGGTTGAATGGACCGACAGGACCGACACCACCGAAGAGGTGGAAGACATGACAGGGAGAGGTCTCCGCACGAAGAGTCCAAACTGTCTTTACATGAGTTGAGAGATCGCGCCAAACGTGAACAGAGAGATGGCCGACACGGACACAGACACACCACTGATGGCCACAGACATGACGGCCAACGACCCGAACGCCACTTCGATGACCACAACAGACGCCCCAGAGATAGGGATTACGACAGAAGACGTGACGACAACTATGAATCCAACGACAGGAATAGGGATTCATTGAAACGAAACGATGAGTTTTGGTCCAAAGAGTCGAAAGAGAAGACGAGAAGTGATGACAAAAGTGATGACAAAAGTGTGGTAAAAGAGAAGGAGAAGCCGAACCTCTTGACGACCGGGAAGTTGGCTGAAGACACGAACACATTCAACGGCGTTGTCATCAAATACAACGAACCGCCCGAAGCGCGCAAACCGAAGAGGAGATGGCGTTTGTATCCATTCAAAGGGGAACAGTCTCTGGACTTCATACCAGTGCACCGACAGAGCGCTTACCTCTTGGGTAGAGACCGGAAGGTGGCCGACATTCCCATTGATCACCCGAGTTGTTCCAAACAGCATTCGGTGCTCCAGTTCCGGCTCATTGAATACAAACGAGAGGACGAGTCGGTGGGCAAACGGCTCAGACCTTACATCATAGATCTCGAGTCCTCTAACGGCACGTATGTTAATAACCAGAGGATTGACTCCAAGTGTTATTACGAACTCTTCGAGAAGGATGTCATCAAATTCGGCTTCAGTTCCCGAGAGTATGTCGTTCTTCACGAGCTATCAAAGGATGAATCCGAAGACGACGACGTTATCGCTGAAGAAACTACTGTTAAAAGTGAACCAAAAGACTGAAACATTTGTTTATTTCATTTCACATCTTTGCTATCAATTGAATGTCTAATATATATGGTTCAAGTAGTGATCACTTACCCATTGGTTTAATTGTTTATAATACTGCTCATAAACTAATCATTCATTGTATTCATGTACTGTATATTAAAATTGAATGTTTACAGTACTGTATATGAATTTGTTACTCATTTTGTCATAACTTCCGTTTGAATTAGTTTTTGTGAAAACAAATATCATACATAATCAAGATATTGACCGTAATAAAAATACTTTTTATTTGTATGAAATGAATATTATATTTTAGAAAATTAAAATAAAAACAAAACTTTATGTAAGAAGTGATTGATTTTGAGACCAAAACTCCTCTTTAATTACATCAATATAACTGACACTAAGATAGGAATTGATGTCAATGTCCTCTTCATCTCCTTTTACATCCAAACTCTTCTTCTTTTTCTTATTCTTAGAGACAATACTTTGCATCAATTGTTGGCTAATATCCAACACAATAACTGATCCCTTCTTAAACTGTTGTAATTCGTTATTATAATTAATGCCATATTCTGTGAACAGAATCTCATGTTTATCGGAACTTATAGTTTTGGACAGCCTTTCGGTCGCCTCTCTGGGTGTCAAAGGGAGGGGTGGGTCAGCGCCAGCACTTTGGGTCCAATTGGGGGTAAAAGTGTATGAATTGTCGGTAGAGTTGAGCACATATTTGGTGTAATGACCGGTGAGGGCATGGAATGTGGTGTTATAGAGGTTATTGATATGACAGTCCACTTGACGCCATCGGAGGTAATCCATCACCACTTTGGAGTTCGGGTAAAGAATACATCGGCCGTCGAAAGCAGGCGGGTATTGGAGTGGAACTGATTGGTGACAAAGAGGTTATTGATATGACAGTCCACTTGACGCCATCGGAGGTAATCCATCACCACTTTGGAGTTCGGGTAAAGAATACATCGGCCGTCGAAAGCAGGCGGGTATTGGAGTGGAACTGATTGGTGACAAGCATTCTGTGGTTGATTAGAGAAATATTGGGACCAATAGAAGACAAACGCGGAGCTGAATGAAGAGACGATAAGAGATGTGATCTTATTTTGTCTTCGTTTGTATAGATCAGACACCCGACGGATAATGAAACTGAATTCATCGCTTTGGCCTGCGATGGGATCAATAGATTAGTTCACTCGTGAGTGATATATCATGTCATACCGTAAGCCATGACTATATTGGGAAAGAAGGCTCGCATCACATGTTTGGCCGATTCGTTCATTAGATCCAAACAACTGTTCAACAGATGAATGCATTAACAGTAAATACATATAAAGACAATCTGAAGACATGTGAGACAAACCGTTTGTCATTAGGTTTGAAGAGATCGTGACATTTGCTAAACTTATGAAACTTGTGTCCATCGACTCGCACCACAATATAGCAGTCCTTCAGTAGGACATTGTCTGTGGACTCTTCGTATGTGCGGACGTATTCATACTTGGATTGAGACATCTTATGATCACTGTATTTGGTGCCCAAGTGGTGTGAATAATGTAAATGACAGACAAACAGCTGATTGTGATTTAAATAATGAGTTTGTTTGAGAAAACTCGTGATAGTGTTGACAAACATCTGATGTAACATTGAGTTGACATGTGAACAGAGTTTACGTAACCTTATGTCCACTGATTCACAATACAATTAATTTGCACTTTCATTGCTATTAAGCCCAATATTTGACAAACGATTGCATTTAATCAATGTGTTATTATTATATTTAATTAATATCGTGACGAAAATAGCTATTTAAGTGATTTATTTGAACTTAACATTTAATAAGTTATCAATTTGTAGACATAATTACTGGCAAACAGTATGAAACACATTGACTGATTGCATACTTGGTAAACATATCCTAAGAAAGCATTTAAAGTTGATTTAAAAATTGAGTTTTTATTTCAAATGACAGTCAATTGTTTGAAATAGTAGTCGACAATCAAGTGCTCAGTCAAGTCGATGGACTCAATCCCATCGGTGGTCAAAGAGGCGGTTCTCGTCAAAAGCAGACCCAAAGGCAATAGTAATGACAACTCAATTGAAGACAACGGAAGGCAGACATCGATTCTGGACTCATATCCCTGAGTTCACTTCCCGATACTGAAGTTGGTTCCCTAGTTAGTGAGCCGTGAGGAAGTCTGTATAGACTGGTGACCAAAGGTTCGCTGGTCAAAACCCGAAAGACAGGTTGTTTAACTCAGTTACCATTGACATTGAGACTAACTTTCTGGAGATAATTGCAGTAATAATTGGTTTGAATAACAGCTTAAGTGTCGAGACGAGCCGTACGAAGAGGACCTCTTAGAAAGTGATGCATTCATCCGCCGAAAGAGCGGATGTACTATATTTCTGGGCTATACTTCTAATATGATCTCAAGTGGTGTGAGGGATACCATTAGATTTCTGGTTCAGCACAGAATGGTATACTTTTGTCTCGTTTTGTATGTCATTTCAATTGACATTCATTGGTTGGACTCATCTGTAGATCGACTGCATTGTGACCACTGCTGGCGGTGTAGAGGAAGACATAATCAAATGCTTGGGGCAGACATTTGTGGCCGACTTCAACATAAGTGGCGCTAAATTACGAGATGAGGGCATCAATAGAATCGGGAATCTATTGGTTCCCAACGATAATTACTGTAAGTTTGAGAACTGGGTTCAACCGGTTCTCAATCAGATGTTGAGTGAACAGAAGGACAGCCAACAGATTTGGTCGCCGTCTAAGATAATCACGCGTTTGGGAGAGAAGATCAATAACGAGGAGTCGATCCTGTATTGGGCCGCAAGGAATCACATTCCGGTGTTCTGTCCGGCGCTCACCGATGGCTCGTTGGGTGATATGATTTACTTCCATACCTTTCGAAATCCCGGTCTCGTCATCGATATTGTTCAGGGTTCGAGTCATTCACACAATTCTATTGAGGATTCATTTAATGGTGAGCTCTTTGAACAGATATTCGAAGAATCAATACAATGGCTGTGAAGGCCCGCAAGTCAGGAATGGTTATATTGGGCGGCGGTTTAGTCAAACATCACATCTGTAACGCAAACTTAATGGTATAGTCCACTCATTCTCTATATTCAACATTACATATGGATTTTATTTACAACTTTCAATACAAATATCACAAAAGCATTCATTTAATGACTAATTATTATCATTGCATTTAATAGCGAAACGGCGCCGACTTTTCTGTCTTCATAAACACGGCCAATGAGTTCGATGGCAGCGATGCCGGCGCCCGACCTGACGAAGCCGTTTCGTGGGGTAAGATTAAGAGAGAGGCAAAACCGGTCAAAATATACGCCGACGCGTCCCTTATATTCCCACTACTGGTGGCCGAAACGTTCGCCAGATATCATCACTACAGGTGTGCTAAAGACATGCCTTTTGTTGAGAATATATGAATTAAACGACTGTTTTGTTTGTTTTATTTGATTATTTCTCCGCTTTTCTTAAGTGTTTCCAAAAAGATTTCATGATCTGAGAGCGCCGTCGGGTCACTCAATACAGGGGACAGGGGTTCGAAGAATTGGGGTTTTAATAGCTGTTCACATGTCTGTATATTATCGATGATGTGTTCACACGTCCAGTGTTTCAATAATAAAGAGTTCTCGACAGTGAAGGGACCGTAACGTATGACTCGCAGTCGAGTACACATCGCACTGGTCCTCAGCTTAAGTCCGATCTCATGGATGAGTCCGACCAGGAATTCGTCGAATTCGTTGATACACTGGACTTCGAGTGTGAAGTCGGGCGAAGAGAAGTCCGTCAAACGGATGCCGTATATGACAGGCGTTGTCTTGCGAATGGCGGGTCTGATCATCCCTTTGGCCGCCATTTCGTACGCCTCTTCGCTCTTGAGGTCCACTCCCATTGTCTTAAACATAAGCGTCTGATGCGATGCTTGTATTTTGCTGATCACTCGTCCGATGTGGACATCAGTCACGTGTTTAAACCGCGACTTCTCTACTATGCGTCCATCGGATCGGAAATTATTGGTCGCGAAACCGAATCGGCCTTTGATTTCATAAACTCTCAAATGCTGTCCCCTCTGGAAGTCATACATCTTTTTGGCCGCTTTTCCGATGAATGCGATGACAACACCGGACGCGAAGAAACCCGGATTATTGGCGATTGTGAGCGAAATGTCTTGCGGTTGGTATCGTTGGCCCACAACCAGAGGGTTGTCCGCAAAACTGGGTTTCGTCTCAACCGTCAGACTCTCGCCACTCGACAGTTGACCGGAGATGTGGACCAACTCTCTTGCGGGCCGACACTCCATGGCATTGAGATCTGTATGTAAAGTGAGATTGTGGTCAACATTGAGACACAGAGCGTCACACAAGAGGTATACCATCGCAGAGTTTGGATAGTAATGACCTGCGAGTGGATTGAATGGACTTATTGTGCGGTTTATAGACACAGAAGACACCATTCAATAGCCGCCAGACATACGGCGCGTAACGGAACTCATATAAAGGCATTGAAGGGACCGATAGGCTGGACACCACTTCACTGTCTGTCCATTCAATACACGATTAAGTCATACAAACATAAACACGTGATTTTCAGTGTAAACAATATTATTAATACAGTATAACTCACATATAGTTTACAGTTATGTCGAGAACTTGTCTTACAGTATAAAGTATATAGTAATAACAATTCACACATTAGACTTAATAGTAAAATTATGTGAAATAATTTATATTACAAAAATGTTTTAATAATAAACCAAACGATAATTGAACTAAATTATAAAAATAGTTAATTATTAATAGTATACTCAGTATACACTACTATACAGTATACACTACTATACAGTATACACTACTATACTCAGTATACTATACTGTATGAAATGTTATCATTTATGGCTTTAACTGTATAACAACACATACACCACAGTAACCAATGGGAGACTAGTATTGAGAGCGCGAGCCAATGGATGCAAAGCTTACGAAACATTTATATGCATTAAAAGGCGTTAAAAAACTTTCAAACGTTTCATTGAAAACACAACGAATTGAATGACTGTTTGATTGACTGTTCACTAGATTTGCAGATATTTTGTCATTTGTTTGTCATTTCACTGAAGAGTTATTCAAAGTGTGAATCAATTCATTGCATTGAATCTGTTTCGAGACTTTAAGTCTTGAGATATTATCACCAAATGAGTGATAATATGAACCAAACGTACGATAAGAAGAAGCAGTCGTTCGCGTGGTTTACCTTCGAGGACAACGCCAGCGAAGACACTGTGGACACCACTGTCACCAACAAGACTGTGGTTAAGACCAGAAGTGGTGAGTCGTGTGGATTGAGTTGGATTCCCATCGAAGACGACAACGACATCGAGAATGAGAACAAAGAGACGGCGCCCAAGAAGTCGGTCAAGACTTATGGCTTGAATTGGATCCCTTTCGGTGAGAACTCAGTGAATGTGGTTCCGGACCACACCTTCTCTGTGCCCCACAGACTGCCGCCGAAGCTCACGAAGAAGATGACACCATCGAAGGTAACGCCCGCCAGAAGACCATCGCCTGAGAAGTCACTGCGAAGACAGACATTCAGAGTGACGCCTAAATCGAGGGTTCAGTTGCCGCTCATCGCCGCCAACACCACAACCACTACGAAGAAGAAGAGACGGTCGAGCGGTTCGAGTGGCGCCTCTTTCGCCGCTCTAATGACTCCCAAAAACAAGTCATCTTTGAAGTCGTTCGCCACAACGCCCTCCTCTGCGGCCAAGTCTTGCTATGGCGTCGAAGAGATTCAATACATGTCTTGGATTAACGTTATGTTAGCGCCGAAAGAGGACGAGAGGAAGGAATCGAAAGTGGATTCAAACCAATTGATTATCGATTGCTTCAATTCATCGAAAGTCAGTCTCTCTGTGTGTCCGACCAAAGAGGAAGTGTCGGCACAAACCTATAGGGAAGCCGTCAAATGGAATCAATTGAGGAGTTGTGCGACAGCTCTGTATCGATCCAAAGATGTGATGAAAATCAACCAAAAGATTGTGTCCGACATTCGCAAAGATAAGTACGGCGTCCGCAAAGACCGCGCCATTCATGCGGACGTCGGAGTCCGGAAACACATCTTAGATCTGTTGCTGTCATATAATCCTCTGTGGCTTCGGATCGGTTTGGAAACGATATATAACCAGAAGATTGAGATCACGTCCAACTCTATGACACAAATGAGACTAACTTTAGGCAAATTCATTGCACAAAACCTGTTGGAGTCGAAGGAATTGATGGCTAAATACGGACACAAGACTATCACCCACTTCTTCAAAGATGACATCCATGTACTCGAAGCCAAACAATACATTTTGATTCGTTTCCTCCATTTACTCAACTTCTTGGATGCGGCCAAACAGATGCGACTCATTCAACACAATCCCTGTCTCTTCCGTCTGAGCGCTCACTACAAGTCGACTCTCGATCTCATCATATCTTTCGCTCGCGATTACATCACAGGTGTCGGAGATATCACGAAATACCTGAAGAGCTGCGGCTTTTCTATCGCTTACAGACAGACGCCTATCGAGGAGTTCGACTTCGAGGCCACGAATTTGGCCACAGATTTGCGATGCGGTATAAGACTGGCCCGACTCGCGGAACTGACCACTGATAGCAGACAACTCTTACCTAAACTGCTATTTCCCGCCAATAATATCACTCGAAAGCTTCACAACGTTGAAGTGGCGCTCAAAGCCTTCAAAGCCATTGTTCCCGAAGGCATTGTCGCCAAAGATATAGTCAGCGGACACCGGAAGAAGACATTCGAGTTATTGGACGCCATTATATTCAAACACAAAACCGATCTAATCTTATTTGAAGAGCAAGTGTACGACCAGTCGGTTGTCTTCATTCAGCGCCTCTTTAGAGCTAATCGTCTCATGAAAGCCGAGAAACAAAAGTTTGAAACTTTGAGATATTATACGGTTTTAGTTCAGAGAAGGTTTCGGCAAAACTTGAATAATATTCGCGACAATCGACTCATGAGGGAAGAGAAGCTAAGATACGAAACCTTAAAGTCTTCAACGGTTTTGTGTCAGCGATTGTTCCGCGCAAAGAGACTCATGAGAATAGAGACACAAAATTATCAAACACTGAAGTCTTCGGCAATTGTTTGTCAACGACTTTTCCGCGCGAACCAACTCATGAGAGTCGAGAAACAAAAGTACGAAACTTTAAAGTCTTCAACGATCTACTGTCAGCGACTGTTCCGCGCCAACCGACTCATGAGAGAAAAGAAACTAAGATTTGAAGCCATAAAGTCTTCAGCAGTTTTGTGTCAGAGATTGTTCCGCGCGAAGAGACTCATGAATACTGAGAGACAAAAGTATCAGACTCTGAGGTCTTCGGTAATTGTTTGTCAGGAACTCTTCCGCGCCAATCAACTCATGAAAATCAAGAAACAAAAGTATCAAACACTGAGAACTTCAGTAATCGTTTGTCAGCGACTCTTCCGCGCCAACCATCTCATGAGAGTTGAGAAACAAAACTATCAAACACTGAGGTCTTCGGTAATTGTTTGTCAGCGGGTTTTCCGCGCCAATCAACTCATGAGAATCGAGAAACAAAAGTATCAAACGCTGAGAACTTCGGTAATCGTTTGTCAAGAACTCTTCCTCGCCAATCGTCTCATGAGGATTGAGAGACAAAAGTATCAAACACTGAGGTCTTCAGCAATTGTTTGTCAACAGCTGTTCCGCGCGACTAGACTCATGAGAATAGAGACACAAATATATCATACACTGAGGTCTTCAGCAATTGTTTGTCAGCAACTGTTCCGCGCCAATCGTCTCATGAGGATTGAAAGACAAAAGTATGAAACACTGAAATCTTCGGCAATTGTTTGTCAACGACTTTTCCGCGCGAACCAACTCATGAGAGTCGAGAAACAAAAGTACGAGACTTTTAAGTCTTCAACGATTTACTGTCAGCGACTGTTCCGCGCCAACCGACTCATGAGAGAAGAGAAACTAAGATTTGAAGCCATAAAGTCTTCAGCAGTTTTGTGTCAGAGATTGTTCCGCGCAAAGAGACTCATGAATACTGAGCGACAAAAGTATCAAACACTGAGATCTTCGGTAATTGTTTGTCAACAGCTGTTCCGTGCGAAGAGACTCATGAGAATAGAGACACAAATATATCATACACTGAGAACTTCGGTAATCGTTTGTCAACAGCTGTTCCGCGCCAATCGTCTCATGAGGATTGAGAGACAAAAGTATCAAACATTGAGATCTTCAGCAATTGTTTGTCAACAGCTGTTCCGTGCAAAGAGACTCATGAGAGTTGAGACACAAAAATATCAAACACTGAGATCTTCGGTAATTGTTTGTCAACAGCTGTTCCGCGCGATGAGACTCATGAGAGTTGAAAAACAAAAGTATCAAACACTGAGATCTTCGGTAATTGTTTGTCAACAGCTGTTCCGCGCGAAGAGTCTCATGAAGATTGAGAGACAAAAGTATCAAACATTGAGGTCTTCAGCAATTGTTTGTCAACAGCTGTTCCGTGCAAAGAGACTCATGAATACTGAGAGACAAAAGTATCAGACTCTGAGGTCTTCGGTAATTGTTTGTCAGGAACTCTTCCGCGCCAATCAACTCATGAAAATCGAGAAACAAAAGTATCAAACACTGAGAACTTCAGTAATCGTTTGTCAGCGACTCTTCCGCGCCAACCATCTCATGAGAGTTGAGAAACAAAACTATCAAACACTGAGGTCTTCGGTAATTGTTTGTCAAAGAAACAAAAGTATCAAACACTGAGAACTTCAGTAATCGTTTGTCAGCGACTCTTCCGCGCCAACCATCTCATGAGAGTTGAGAAACAAAACTATCAAACACTGAGGTCTTCGGTAATTGTTTGTCAGCGGGTTCTCCGCGCCAATCGTCTCATGAGAATTGAGAGACAAAAGTATCAAACACTGAGGTCTTCAGCAATTGTTTGTCAACAGCTGTTCCGCGCCAATCATCTCATGAGGATTGAGAGACAAAAGTATCAAACATTGAGGTCTTCAGCCATTGTTTTTCAACAGTTGTTCCGCGCAAAGAGACTCATGAGAGTTGAGAAACAAAAATATCAAACACTGAGGTCTTCAGCAATTGTTTGTCAACAGCTGTTCCGTGCAAAGAGACTCATGAGACTTGAGAAACAAAAGTTTAATAAATTGAGAGTTTATACGATTTTAATTCAACGAAGATTTCGATCAAACTTTAAGGACATCCGGGAGAGAAGGGCTGCCATCAAAATACAGGTATTTTATGACTAATTCATTGCAAATTACAGTATAAACTAATGTGAGACCCATTGCTGACAGTCGTTATGGAGAGGATATACGACTCGAAAACGCATTCACGAGGAGAACGAGAAGATTGAGAAAGCCTTCCAACGGATACTGACATCGACTTCATTGGCCACCGAAGACATGCAATTAGGAAACCGAACGCATAATGCACTCCAGAAACTGCTGTCTTATGAATCACTACTACTTTTGGCCCACGATTTGGAGGCATTGGATCGCACGACACGACTGTCACCGGAATCGTGTGAAACACTTGTCTATTACGATGCCATCAGAATCCTTCTTCAGATCCTCAATGAGATGAATCACTACTACTTTTGGCCCACGATTTGGAGGCATTGGATCGCACGACACGACTGTCACCGGAATCGTGTGAAACACTTGTCTATTACGATGCCATCAGAATCCTTCTTCAGATCCTCAATGAGTCCAATCGTAGCGAACCTCACAAACAGATCATTGCTCTCACCGTTAATATTCTCCTAAATATCGCCAAAGTATGTCTCAAATCATTGGCTATTCATTCATTTCATTACTAATCTATTGTTTGTTGTTTTATAGTACGACAAAACGTGTCAGAATTTAGTTTCAAATCCAAAAACAATTGAAACGTTATTCAAAATCATCAAAAGTTTTGGTCGAAATTCTCCTCAACTTATTGGCAAATGTTTTACGCTTTTATATATTCTAATGGATGACCAAACCTTTTCTGATGTAATTTTTACAGTGTTTTTGTTAAATAATTCTTGAAATTAATGTTTACTTTGTTAACAGAACGTAAAGAAAGATAAGCGCAAAGTGGAGGCAATCAAACAGATTAGCGATCACTCGATGAAAGACAAGTCATTCAAGAAATACAAACTGAGAACTAATTACAAGTTTTGTCCGAATTGGCAAATCGGTAGAAGAAATGTCTATGAATTCGATAACCATTTCATTGCTATACAAGTGATCATTCGTCGGCTCAACATATAATAATAATTGGGTTTTTAATATGTTTTTTAAATTGCATAATATGATAAATGTCTGTATTTTAATCCTATACTAATTTATACCGTATTTTATGAAAACAACTTCACATTTTACACAATAATTATTCAATAATAAACTCTTTTTATATTTTATTAATAAAATATGAATATTGCATTTTAAATCAGATCTAATTTTATAATGGGCTCTATTTTATATAATCAAAATTTATATTCTTATAACTACTGTATTCATTCAAAAGTTATATAAGCTTAAATTGTGCATAAAAGATCTAGCTGATAAAATTCTGTTTAAATGTTTGCCAATCATTTCCATTATACGACACTATCTACTGAATAGTATCGGCAATACGCTTACAAATCTCGAGATCGCATATTCTGTTTGGTCACAACAACCGGTTCCCTCCAAAGCACCGGAGCTCTGGACAACAAACTAATTGTTGCGACACTTGAGATACAAACAAATATTCTGTAATTTAATCAATAAGTTAGTTATGGCATCAAATGTCACAAATCCAGAGAAAATAACTGACATAATCATCGGAATAATGTGAATATTTAGTGCTATATATTTGTTTGCACTGTTGGTCAGCAGTAATCTTAATACCCGGATAACGGGCAGCCGTGCGGGTCATATCCAAAGCCTCGTTTAATGGGTTCGCTTCCGTTGACATACATATGATTTGACGACCACTTGACACATGTATTCAATTAGTTATTTAGATCTCAAATGATATCAAATGCTATTATTATAAACATTACAGAGACTCCACATAAGGAAGTGGAGAGATGTTGAGAGATGTTGTTTAAACTGTTTGACACTACAGACGGACCAAGTCGTGCGACTAATGCCTAGATTTTGAGACATTATGAATCCATTCTCATCGCACTCTTTGGTCTCGGAGTCGACACTTCCGTCGTGATCGGCACCCAAACTGTTAGCAAAAAAAGGATAATTCATTTGTCTATAAATGTTAGTAAGACATTATTCTATCAACTTTGCCTTAGGTGTAGATATCAATATAAATTACAACCAGTTGTTTAGATTTGTTTTCTAAAGTTATACTTAAACTGATAGAGAAATATAATTATAATTTATGAGAAATAAGTGAAAAGTCCTACAAATGTCGGAATTCGTGGACTAGTGTTCGGATGAATACCCGTCGATGTGCTCCACTTTAGCACATCTGTCATTGTCTGCGCCCAGGGTTTCCGTATACGCCATTCCCGACTACATTTGTTTCAACTTTTCCATCACCATATGTCCATAGGTTGGAACTGAGCAGGGTATAGCATTTATTAATTAATATGCATTTATTAGAAGAATTCAATAGCCACCGGTAAATAATACGTCAAAATTTGCATCATTTTGTCTCTCAGCCCACCGACAGAAGTGTCTTAAATATGAAGTGGCGTTCCAGTGAGTGGTGTCCTCAAAGGGGCCGATCGAAAAGTGGGTGACAACCAGTGTAATGCGAATGAACAAGGCCACATTCATTTGATTTAATCACTTCTGAAGGTATGCCAAATGAATGGCAGCGAACTCTTGGGCCAAATGTATGTTCTCTTTGAATCTGTATTTGAATAACCGATCGATTGAAACGGAGATCCGAAGAGTTGAATGACTGAAATAAACGGATGACAAGTCGTCCTCCACTTTGTTTCTTCTCAACTCTGGTCTCACTTTACGATCAATGCCTCTGTTGTACAATCGTTTCAATTGTTTTACAAACTTTGTGTGTATTTATCAATCATTTTAAAAATTGTAATTCAAATTACCGGACAATTGATTGCCACAAATGGCTGTTTTGTCTAAAGAGTTGGAAATCACATCCATTTCATACAATTCTGGCGATCGTTTCACTCGATTCCTAACATTCACTGGACTTTTGGTTAACGAATATATTTGCGAATCAATCTCTAAAATACCGGTCTGTTTAACAAAATAAGTTTAATTTTAAAAACACTTATAATTATTATGATTTTATTTTGTAAAATAACAATTTTATAAACCATTTGATCATAATTATGACAAATCGATAAAATAGCGGTTCCTCTTATTTGATGGTTAATATGAATATTGCCATTAAATATACACCTTTTATCCGCAATTTATATATATTTATCATAATTTAATAAATAATTTTGAACAAAGATATTAAGTGTTAAATTTAATGCTATATTAATTTCAATGAGTTTGTGCGAATAATTGGCAAAAATAATTACTGGACTCATAGTCTGTTTATTAAAATTCATTGAATTTGTTAAATTAAAGACAACTAAGAATAATTTAATTTTAATAATTTTAATATTCTATGAGTAATAAACGATGAATTATTATTAGATGACTTATAAATCAATAACTGCAACATTCATATCAACATAAATGAACTTTTAATAAGATTTACAAAATAACAAATAATCACAAATGTAAAAAATGAACTAATAATAAGTCTGACATCACATGAAACACAACATTTTTGTGATTGAATAGTAACGCCCTTTATAAGCACAGAATCGCATTGCATGGGGCATACAGTAAGTCATTTTTGATACATTCAACTTTTTGATTGCAGTAACTTAAAGGTCTTTTATAAAAGTGATTTCATTGACAATCATTATCACAAATGTTTCACTAACAAAAGTCTAACGAAAGTTTGATTGAAGTGCAAAACTTATTATCTTCAATGAGTTCTTATTGCATACGTTTTGAAGCGAGTCTTCTCATGAGGGCTGAGAGGCATCGCTTTCACGACCTCAAGAAGTCCGCGATTTTCATTCAAAGACTGTTTAGAGCCAAACGAGAGAGAAGGGCTGCCATCAAAATACAGGTATTTTATGACTAATTCATTGCAAATTACAGTATAAACTAATGTGAGACCCATTGCTGACAGTCGTTATGGAGAGGATATACGACTCGAAAACGCATTCAAGAAACAAAAGTATCAAACACTGAGAACTTCAGTAATCGTTTGTCAGCGACTCTTCCGCGCCAACCATCTCATGAGAGTTGAGAAACAAGACTATCAAACACTGAGGTCTTCGGTAATTGTTTGTCAGCGGGTTTTCCGCGCCAATCGTCTCATGAGAATTGAGAGACAAAAGTATCAAACACTGAGGTCTTCAGCAATTGTTTGTCAACAGCTGTTTCGCGCCAATCGTCTCATGAGGATTGAGAGACAAAAGTATCAAACACTGAGGTCTTCAGCAATTGTTTGTCAACAGCTGTTCCGCGCAAAGAGACTCATGAGACTTGAGAAACAAAAGTTCAATAAATTGAGAGTTTATACGATTTTAATTCAACGAAGATTTCGATCAAACTTTAAGGACATCCGGGAGAGAAGGGCTGCCATCAAAATACAGGTATTTTATGACTAATTGATTGCAAATTATAAGCTAATGTGAGACCCATTGCTGACAGTCGTTATGGAGAGGATATACGACTCGAAAACGCATTCACGAGGAGAACGAGAAGATCGAGAAAGCCTTCCAACGGATACTGACATCGACTTCATTGGCCACCGAAGACATGCAATTAGGAAACCGAACGCATAATTCACTCCAGAAACTGCTGTCTTATGAATCACTACTACTTTTGGCCCACGATTTGGAGGCATTGGATCGCACGACACGACTGTCACCGGAATCGTGTGAAACACTTGTCTATTACGATGCCATCAGAATCCNTGAATCACTACTACTTTTGGCCCACGATTTGGAGGCATTGGATCGCACGACACGACTGTCACCGGAATCGTGTGAAACACTTGTCTATTACGATGCCATCAGAATCCTTCTTCAGATCCTCAATGAGACCAATCGCAGCGAACCTCACAAACAGATCATTGCTCTCACCGTTAATATTCTCCTCAATATCGCCAAAGTATACCAAAACACTGTCTATTCATTCATTTCATTACTAATCTATTGTTTCGTTTGTTTTATAGTACGACAAAACGTATCAGAATTTAGTTTCAAATCCAGAAACAATTGAAACGTTATTCAAAATCATCAAAAGGTTTGGTCGAAATTCTCCTCAACTTATTTGCAAATGTTTTACTCTATTATGGATTGTATTAGAAGATGAGAATATTTTCAATGTATGTTTTATTTATAGATTACGTATAAATTGAAAATAATGATTTTTGTGTTAACAGAACGTAAAGGAAGATAAGCGCAAAGTGGAGGCAATCAAACAGATTAGCGATCACTCGATGAAAGACAAGTCATTCAAGAAATACAAACTGAGAACTAATTACAAGTTTTGTCCGAATTGGCAAATCGGCAAAAGAAATGTCTATGAATTCGATAACCATTTCATTGCTATACAAGTGATGGTTCGTTGGCTCAACATATAATAATAATTGGTTTTTAATATGTTTTTTAAATTTAATAATATAATAAATGTCTCTATTTTACTGTTAATCCTATACTAATTTGTATTTTATGAAAACAACTTCACATTTTACACAATAATTATTCGATAAACTCTTTTTATATTTTATTAATAAAATATGAATATTGCATTTTAAATTAGATCTAATTTTATAATGGGCTCTATTTTATGTAATCAAAAATTTATATTCTTATAACTACTGTATTCATTCAAAAGTTATATAAACTTAAATGATGCATAAAAGATCTAGCTGATAAAATTCTGTTTAAATGTTTGCCAATCATTTCCATTATACGACACTATCTACTGAATAGTATCGGCAATACGCTTACAAATCTCGAGATCGCATATTCTGTTTGGTCACAACAACCGGTTCCCTCCAAAGCACCGGAGCTCTGGACAACAAACCAAAGACAAAAATAATTACTGGACTCACAGTCTGTTTATTAAAATTCATTGAACTTGTTAAATTAAAGGCAATTAAGAATAATTTAATTTTAATAAAATGATTCATTTTATGAAATTATTGAAATATGATTTCATGTGCAAAATATTATTTTCTTGAAATCTGAGGTTCATTTTTACAGTATATGTTACATAAATGTAAACTTTTAAAGAAATCTAAAACTCCCAAAGAATTTTTAAATAAAACAAAATTAATTATTTATCTGAAACTTGGTTTGGTTTGTAATTTCAACCAGCTTATAAAAGATTATATAAGATGCTATTAATTTAATAATTTTTCGCAATTAACTTAAATTTTAGTTTAACTAATTGTTTTGTATTTAGAGATTGGAAATACAATAATTTTAATCAACTACTAGGCCAGCAACACTGATTAAAACTGATTAATTCAATTTTGTGATCCCTTTCCTAAAACTTTATTAACTTGTTACATGCTAATTGTGAAGTCTTGAAATATACCTGTAGGCTAGTAGACCATTAGGTTTTATTTTATTTATAACTTAATTTCATAAACAATCAAAAGTTTCATTCATTTCATGTTGTAATCACTTGTATTGTTTGCCATCAGATGTGATACGGGAAGGAATCGTGTCTTTTATCCGACTCTGTATTCCAATCAAAAGCGCATTCAATTAGCTCAAGAACTGGGCACTGGTATTGCCATTTGGGAGATCGGACAGGGATTGCACTACTTCTATGATCTCCTTAACATTCCTACCATTTATTAGTCATTTTGCGAACCATTAGTGAAATTTCAAACAAATGGCATCTTTTAGTGATTAACTCTTCATATTCTGTTGGTTTCATTCAAACATCATTTAAGTATTTATCACAATATTGTCATAATTTCGCACATAATCTGTGATTAGATAATCTATAGATGATCAGAATATTGTCATAATCTGTGATAAAATACTAAATTGTATTATTATTTCAAAACGCAAACATTTTTATAACTTTCTGTATGGTTTTTATTATCTATACGTTTATCCATTCAATTACATTAAATTTTAAAATGTTTGGAAGCTTAATAAATAAATGTTTTACTTATTGAAACAAATTTAATAAAATTATATGAACTCGAAGTCGATTTACACACTCCTATGACTTACGCCCTTTGCAATACGATTCTTTGCTACAAAAGGGCTTTCAATAACTCATTTTAAATGCAGTGATTTTAAATTCCTTATAACACTAGACTCCCCTCTCATTTATACAATCACTTACCCTCTAAATATAAGTCACAGTATAAACGGGGGATTTTAATGTTCACTTGTTAATTGGCATTTTTATTGAAAACTAAGGAAATAAAACTAAATTTTTAAGTAAATTAAAAATCAGATAATTTTTCGGTCCCTTTTCATACACACACTCTGTGCTATACGTTATATGAAAAAGAATGTCTCTGGCTTTGAGGTCTAAATAAAATATGTCGTAATTTGACCAATTTGATCAAGTTCAGTAATATTCCTATTTATAATTTATCATTACATAAACTATCATTTAATAGTGTAAATAAAAATGTAATCAGTAACACATAATATGATATTTAAGTATTTTCAAAATTATTTCATAATTATATCAGATTTAATGCCATTAATTCGTAAACTGTATTGGTCATTTATGTTAAATATATTTTTGTTTGTTATAAAATGTTTGTCTAGATGATTTATAATTAATTAGTACATAATTAAAAGGTTCATATGGAAATATTAAATTCAGGCTAATTTCAAACAATATTTCTCAGAATAAACACATTGATCAGTTTATTTCAGAATTTTATTACAGGTATCAAAATGGTAAAACAGTCTATTATATTTAGTAAATAAATTATTTTCATTATAATTATTGTGTTCTTAATCGTTTACTAACGTACTATAAACATTACTTAACGATTTCTTACCTGTCATTCCCGTGACCATCGACGGTGTCTGGACAACTTGTAATATTAACAAAATTAAAAGTTAATTCAAACACAAAAAAGTATATAAAATATCAATTACTTCACAGATGTGTAGCGCATAGAGAGCAAAGTCGTCCACAATTTCCTCTTTAAAATATTCTGCAAAACGCATAAAAAATTATAAAAAATATTACTAAAGAGGGGACAAAGACCTGGTTCATAGAGATCATAGACCCTCGCCTTTAGCCAACGCGTGAGGTTCGCCACCGGAAACCAGCGCTCAATTGAGAACTCAACACAACTCCAGTTGTTGTCGAGCTATAGGTTGTAAAAGTAAAGCAAATCATAAATGACCACAAAATCAATGAAATCTCATGTCTCACGTAATCAAAGACGAAAGTGGCCGACCGGGGCATCACTTTGGCCTGACTTAGTCGGGCAACAGTACGTCCCTCTAAGTAGCGGTCGATGACAGCCTTGTTCTGCCAGTAACCGGTCGGTAGAGTCAACTCCAGGACCGCTATTCCGCTGGTATTCCTTAACCGAGTTAACGTCCATTTGGCGCAAGACTTGACTGCTATTCGCGATTTGTTTCGACCCGAAAACCTGAGGTCAACGCTGATGTCAAACGCCTGGACGGGTGGCTGAAGTAATTGGAAGTCGTGGTCGACGTTGTACTGAGTGGTCAACTGAACGATGGCCAGACCGGCGCCTTTGGCCGTTATGGTCACGAATCCCCACACATTGGGCTCAATGTTCACGATTTGCTGATCCGTCAGATTATTCTGAGACAACACTACCGGTGTTATGATCTCTGGATTAGACGAGGCCTCCACTTCGAGTCTCATATTAGTTATGGACCGGACATGGGTTCGGAACGAGAAGTCTGTCAGCGCCTGGACGGCAACTATCGTATCAAATGTGGTGACAAACCCCTCGTCGTATTGTCTCATATATGCCAACCACCTGACAATCTGGTCCTGTATTATACCTCCAAAGCCCGTGTAAATCATTAACGCATAAGCAGTCCCTAAGACATCAAACAGTTTATTAAAATTGTTCAAAGATTGATTTATTGAGAAATGAACAAGGTTTCGATCATTAGCTAAATGAATAAATGAAACTTAACTGACCCTCAACTGCGAGTGATTCGTATGACTGCGGGACACGCGGCTGAATGAATGGCCGTTGACTTTGGTAGATGAGACCCGGAGGCTATTAATCAGGATATTAATAATTATTATACAACTTTAAAATATTGACATTCAATTTATACTTTAATTTCAACGGCAGACCAATAAACCATTCCTTCTGTGGATCTCTTCATCATTTCCAACTGATTGAACCCAATCTTGGCGTCAGGACTTCCAGCAATCATCAGGGCATAGGTAGCGATGGCCACTTCATAAGGCGATGACAACCCAATTAGCTGTCTCTCCAAGAATCCGATAGCAGATTGTTTAGCGTTAGAGATCCTGACGCCTAGATCTCCGTAAACGTCCGTCACTTTGACTAATGTTATCAATACGTGGGCTGTGAGGGCGACGGGCGTCAGACGGGGCGACGACCAGTTCCGGAACGACATGTCTTCGTAGAAAGAGCCGTCAAAATAGCTGTGATCCACGATCTGACGGTTCAGCACGTATTCAACGGACGTGTGAATGACTTTGGGGTCGATATAGATTTGTCGGTTCCAGTCGTCAAACTGGGCGTCAAAGTAAACTCTGGCCGCGTAGGCCGTCAGCCATACCGAGCTCTGAGTGTAACTCATGTCAAACATAGCAAACGAGCCGTCCTTATAGAAAGTCATTTGATGGACATAATCCCTGTTCAGTGCCTCCAATAGCTGTTTAGAGAGCTCTTGTTTGTCATTGTCTTCTAATTGATTCGTAAGTCTTAAGTATATAAGAGTGTAGAGACGGTACGCAAAGTCAAAAAGTCTCAACTCTCCCGACTTTGCCGTATATTTAATGCCTAAGTTTGTGAAATCAATTCTGGGATCAAGTTTTGCGGGAACTCCCACCACATCTCCAATCACTGTCACCCATGCTTTTGGTGAACCAAACATATATCGACGGTATATGTCTTGGTATGGAATTATGGGATCTTCTGTGACATTCATATCCAAGAATTTAATAATATATGACTGGGCTCTCAGATCTAACAGCATAGATGTGTGGAGTGATACTTGTGCGCCATCAGCCAGCACTTCCACTTCTATTTCTTTTCTATCCTTTAAAACAAAATTTCCAATCGTTTTAAACAATCAAATACTAAACGGTATTTAAAATATCTGAATCAAAACAACTAATTGTAGAAAAATAGTAATACTTTAGCGACTTGTGTGCGACCAATGATTATGATCTTAATCTTGCCTCTGGTTGTGGGCACTACAGGTATGGGCACTAAGAATGAAGAATAAGGTTTTATATAAATGAGGTGCTGATGAACGCCACCCGAGGTTATGGGTGAGTACGAAGACACTCGACCCATAGGTCCCACTTCAACGAAACGATAATCCAGTGATTCCTCTAATATGATGTCTGCCTTTATTATGTTAATTAAAATCATTGAATACTTTATTTAATAAAAGCACAATAATCAACACTTACTCTTATTTCATAGGGCTGGTAGTTAAATGCAGCCACTCTTACACCTATTTGTTCCCCTAAGACAACAACAGTCGGGGCCTCAACAGTGATGAAGAAGGGACGGACACTATTCCACTATTTAGTAATACTTTTAGAGTAAGTGTCGATTTATTGTGAGAAAGTACAGAATGTATTTGTTTAAGTAGGTATTAACTCTTCGGTCACGAGACAGGCTGTGGTTAGTGTAACTTGGCGGTCAACTGACCGGAAACTCCGTGACTATTACCGACATAATTGTCGGGATTATAACTGGTGAATGTGTCAGTCCAGGCAAAGTTGTCACCATTTGCTAAATAAAAATAATTATTCCGATTCTTTCTGTAAACTATAAAATCCGAAAGTCTTGTGCCGTTTGTGTCCTCTATTTCACAGAAGTGTTCATCACTTCCATCGCTACAATCGCGGACTCCATCGCATTGTTGGTGAATCTCATAGCATTGGTTTCCAGACATACAGTTCAATGAGTAGAAGGTTGCTATCGTTGAGTCAATTCGGGGATTGATTGGACTCGATGTCTGAAATTGATTCTGAAGAGTTTGGTTGTAGTATAAGTTGGGATTACATCTATTTGTTGCCATCGAGATCTTCATATTTGTGAACACGACCAAAGTGTTGAACTAATAATACATGGAAAATGGATGTACAGTATTATTATAATTATTATTAAATCTTCATAATTATTAACAATATTTAAGCATTTTCTAGAATTTTATATTTAAATGAGTAATTTAACTTGAACAACCACCAAATTCAGAAATCATATAACTTAAAATAAAATACAAAACCTTATTTTTAATAATAATCTTATTAATTGATAATACAGTACAAACTTACTCCAAATGTGGATCCAGAATCCATGGCATTATTATGAGTCAAATAGTAGAGTGCCTTTTCATCGATGCCTTCTCTAGTTTTCAAAATCACTTTTTTCTTGTATTTTGTCTCAAACTTTCTTATTGTAATTTCTGCTTTTGCTTTTGTGATATCATTGAATCCTTGAATATCCTCTAAATCGGCGTCAATGGCGTTGAAACCAATGATTGATGCTTTGGACAGGTATGGGATGAACTCAATTATATTTCCCGATCGGTCCTGATTTAGATTCACTTTAAGCTTAAGTTTTGCCCGATTTATGCCTTCTATAGGAAGACTAACGCTATCGGCGATGATCTCACCATCTCTTGTGATGTGATATACAATGACATTACAATTGGGCGCCATTTCCGGTGAGAGCGACACCGAGAATGTGGTGACAGATCTCAACATTCCCGACACTGACTCTTCGGCGGTGACTAATATATTTCCTTTGGATACGACTAAATAGTTGAATGCCTTCATATAGAAGTTGGAGTAGACGTGGAACACCCCGTATTCGCCTGACTGCCCGCTTTCAGTACTGGTTGTGATGTAAAGCATACGATTAGATGAAGAGAAAAATGAAATGGCCTTCAGTTCCGTGTGAGCGGCGTTCCCGTCGGTGATAAACCGGGCGCTTAGAGTAAATCTATCGATATTAGGCGGGGGTTTGAGCCTGATTTTGGCCACACCATTCTCATTGAGATCTATTTTCAAACTATTGTCCACTAAATCCTTACTCAACGGTTCCATTGGACCGAAAACGGTGTCTCTGTTGAGCGCAAATGAAGGCGTTATATAAAGCTCTGAAATGGACAACAGATCTGGAGATACGGCTACGGAATCGCTGTAAGAAATGGCAATATATGTCTCAAAAGGAAGTCCAGGTTTGAAAACTGCGGGCTGACTGTCCAGAAATCTTAGTATAAGAGTCGAGTTGACAATCCGAGTCCTCGCATATCCGGTCACTATCTGATCAAAGAATCGTTCGCCGACTTCAACGAAAATAACGATTTCTTTGTTCAGGAATGGCGTCGAGAGAGTGGAGGCGAACAGATCCCTCAACTCGTATCTGAAACTATACTCTCCATTGAACTGATCGATAGTTTCGATTTTGAGGACGTCCTCAAAGATATCGTTTTCGGTAAACGAGTCATAATTATCGTAATCACCGTTCAATTGCCGCCAATTTATGTTTTTCTTTTCTGGCTTTAGTATCACTCTTATGGTTAGATTTCCCATAACTGGCAATAAGTTGGTGTGATTTGCATAGACTGTGCCCTCGATGTAGGACTCGCTCTGGGAGATGAACGCCGGCAACGAAACGCTTACATCAAGTCGATTGGTAAACCAGCGCTCAATTAGTATTTTTCTGTACATTTAAATCAATTCAACAAAATTATTAGCATTGTTTAAAATGTTAGCAAGGTAAGTGTTCGCAATGTAAATATAGCGATCATTTACTTTTCCTCAATCTGTTGGAGCGCTTTAACCCTCACTGTCCACCAGCCTCTCGGGTAATCTCCCGGTAACACAAACTGAAGGCTTACGAAACCTTTATATGTAATTCAAATAGTTTACAATTATTTCTAATTAACGGTTTCAAACTATTTTCACGCTAAGCTTAGTCGATAATTCAATTAAATGGTCATAAATAGTTATGTAATTAGTTTAATTATAATCATTGTCTAATTAGTGGTTGACTTGCCTTGAAATGAATAGATTGAGTTCCATCTCTTCATTATCAGCCCTCGAGAGTCCTTTCGGAAGAAAACCAAAAATTAGAGACAAAAATCGACTCATTTATCCGGTGGTGAAGTGAATAAACTATTCAAATGATTGCGTGATTGAGATTCAAGCGCACACTTTAGTGTAATTATTGTGAAAACAATTATTTAAGCAAATAAAGGGTCAGATATTTTTGTTTAAGTGTAATTATTGTCAAAACAATTATATAAGCAAATAAAGGGTCAGATATTTTTGTTTTTTCAAATGTAATTGTATTTATAATTTAGAGTTAATTACCAGAAGATAAATATCGATTGCATCCACGTATGGCTTCATTTCCATATTTAATAGTATTACACGAATGCTTACTATAGAAATGAAAGTTTCATATTTTTAGATTTTATATGATTTTAACTCATATAAAAATTTAATAAAATATTTTTTAAATTTCATTCAATTGTATCGTAATATCGTAATAGATAATTTTTAAAATAAAATTTTGCTATTTTAATTTGTAATTCATTTCGTGTATCTTTTAATATCAGATTTAAAATAAATCAATAGTTTTAATGTATTTTGTTAGCAACATGATTGTGGTGAATTTTCGTGTGTCACTAACAAAAATCTCAATATAAAGCTTTTATAATGTGTTACTACTGTAGTATAAGAATTGTATAGTATTATTTATTCGTGTATACTATCAAATAACAAAATTTTGTAAATTACTTATTGATTGCATTATGAATTTCTTAATTATCATCTTTGTTAATAAATAAATCTATATATTTTTTTGTGAATCCAAATGGGCTATCAAATTATTTAAATACTACAAAATGAATCAAAATGTTTTTCAGGAAATGTAGTCAAATTTATATTCAATTTATATTGTGCTTCCAATGGATACACAAATGAGCGCACCTATATAATTATATTATACTGTAGCTCATTACAAAGTACTATATATTGCACTTAAAATGATGTTTTCCTTGAATTTTAATTAATTTCATTGATATATTTTACATATTATAACATATTGTATGCAATATTATAACATATTATATTATAACATAGTTAAATGTTTTGTATATTAGTGCAATAAGAATTTTTAGTTTTCATATACCGTAATATTCACAAATCTATATTTTAAATCAATAGTAATTTCTCAAATAACTGATTAACTAATCAATTAACATATTTTAAAAATATAAATTTACACGATATTTAGTGAAAATAAGATCTCAATTTATTTCTACACTTTCTAAATAACTCAAGTGATTTGCAATAAATTTTCGTAAAATTTTTAATGAGATCATTTATAAACACTATTAATAATTAAGTGAATTATTTAGTGAAGCGCTAATTGAGTGTCGAATACGCCTAATATAATAGTAATAATAAATAAAAAGCAAAACATTTCAATACATCTGTTTTCTAGTGTACTCACAGATGTAATACGCGGGCATACATACAGAATATGTGTTTATTACATGTAACAAAACATTTTTATTTTTATTTTCTTCACACTAACTTATAATGCATTCATTGTTTATGACATAAACTTTATGCGATTGGAAAAATAATTAAATGTACTGTTCTATAAGCTTGATATTTATATAATATATAGCTTACTGGTATTGGAATCAAATATTTTTAGTACTGAATTATGTATAATATATTGTAATGTAATGTAGACTATATTATAGACTAAAGTACAGGTGTTTGACTCCAATATCAATACTTAAGGAAAACTAAGAACTAATGCTAAAAAAGTTCAAAGATCTCTGTATTATAATTAACACATCGATATAATATATTATGCATTAGAATTGAATGAAATAAATATTTTATAAAATAAAATAGTCTGTGACTTAGCATTGATACAACTTTTACCATAAAAGTAAAGAATTTGGGTACAGTAAGTGTTTGAGTGTTTGATATGACTACTCACTGGGTTGTTTCATATTATAGACCAATTGGTTGGTCTGGATGAGAATGGTTAAGAATTCTGGTAGGAATCGTAATGTAGTGTTTCTCGTGAATCCATTGCCACCACGAATCCCATTAGCATTTCCCTCGACCTTTAGTTGATAATTACCAGTTCGTGCAGTAAAGGGTATCTACAATACATAGTCCAGACAATTGTGTTAAATTGTATTCTGCTTTTTATATAATACAATATAAATGTCTTCTATATAAGCACTAAATTTTTTGTTATTTTTTGCTATTTTTATGCAGTAAAGGGTATCTACAATACATAGTCCAGACAATTGTGTTAAATTGTATTCTGCTTTTTATATAATACAATATAAATGTCTTCTATATAAGCACTAAATTTTTTGTTATTTTTTGCTATTTTTCCAATTTCCCTGTTTTTATTTAACCATTAATATAAAACCCAATTGTGTGTTGGACTCGATTTTATATTTATCGCACAGTATTTATAAGAAAAGAATTTGAATTGCATTTTAATTGTCATAATAATAATACATTTATATTGAAAAGCAATAGTACTGTACTATACTGTAATATACAGGTAGATAGTATGAGTTCACCGATCACAACGTAATGAGATCTGACTATCAATTGAATTATTTGTGACTTCTTTTGAACAAATAATGTTTAGTTTATTTGCGAGTCCTCTATCATTATATTATAATGAAATGTTTTGTTGATTTTATAGTTAATTCATTAAACAAAAACACAATGAATTCTATAACTAAAATAGGAAATGAAAATTACACTCAACTCTATAATATGATATCATAAATGAATGCATTTTTAATACAAATGCATTCTTTGGGGAGAAATTATTTCAGACAAATATTGATTACATTAAATAAATTGTGATTCAAATTAGTCGTCTTTGAAGCCAATTATGTTTTGCATGAATTACTACAGACACACAAAAAACTAAAAATAAATTACTATTTAAAATATAAATAAAAAGATAAAATCTAAGTTTTCAAATTCAATTAAAAACTCCTTCAC
>CAJPVJ010000367.1:0-27186 GCA_905397405.1 Oppiella nova
GATAGGGACAGAAGGGATACGGGTGTGGCGGTGGGCACCGGTATGATCGACATGAATGAAGTCATACGCAATGGTGAGGCGCTCAGTAGCCAAGGCTTTCGTATGGTTTCCCCACATTTCGTGACCAAACTGTTGGTGAATATGCCGGCCGGACATATCAGTATCAAACACGGCCTCCAGGGGCCCAACCATTCCGTGTCGACCGCCTGCACCACTGGCGTCCACTCCATCGGCGATGCCTTCAATTTCATCCAAAGAGGCGCCGCCAATGTGATGGTGTGCGGGGGCACTGAGTCCGTCATCAGTCCGCTATCGGTGGCCGCCTTCGCCAGAATCCGGGCGTTGTGTACGAAATACAACGACAACCCAACCCAAGCCTCCCGTCCCTTCGACGCCAAACGATGCGGTTTTGTGATGGGAGAGGGCTGTGGACTCGTTGTGCTCGAAGAACTCAATCACGCGCTCAACAGAAAGGCTAACATTTATGCGGAAATCCTCGGTTACGGACTGTCGGGTAAGCAATGGTTTCTTCATTTCCTTTAGAAGTTTAACCATTTATTTGCACTCAAATTAGTATAAAAATACAAAAATATAAATATGTTGTCAACTAATAGGCGACGCGAATCATATGACAGCGCCGGGTGAGGACGGGAGGGGAGCGGTTGAGTGTATGCGGGCGTCGGTAGACGACGCGCACATACGTCTGGAGGACATAACGCACATCAATAGTCACGCGACGTCCACACCATTGGGCGATAAAATTGAATTGAAAGCCATTAGACAGCTATTTGGCGATCACTCCAAGAATATTCTCATCACTAGTACTAAGGGCTCGACTGGACATCTGTTAGGCGCTGCGGGAAGTGTTGAGTCGATATTCACAATACTCTCGTGTTATCACTCATTAGTTCCGCCGACAATCAATTTAGAAGAACCTATAGATAATGAGTTGCAAATAGTGGCAAATGTGGCGCAAAAATGGCGGCCGAAGAGACGAATTGCGATCACAAACTCGTTTGGTTTCGGCGGAACTAATGCATCGCTCGTTATCTCAAACTTTATCCTTTGAGAGACCCTTCGATTGGAACCACTGGTCGCTCTTGTCTTCAGACATAGCCTTCAATTTAAGTTAAAGTTTGCGTTTTAGATGTTTTAAAATTAAGTTATCCTTAGATTCAATAAAAATAAATTATTTATCAATACTTTGTTGAGCGCTTTGTCTGCCTCGGGATCTATTAGTGACAACTGTCTGAAGGCGACGTCACCAACGAAACAGATCTCGTGTCCGTCCGGGTCTGCGAGGATCACCACCTGAACGGTCGTCTTCCCCGGTGTGTCTAAACTGACTAAAGGCGTCAAAATAGTCTGCTTCTCGTCTTTAACCCGCGACTCAATGGCTGCCAATTGATCTTCAGGACAACTGAAGGCAATCCTTCCGAAGGCCTTCTCGTGTCTCACTTTGTCTTTGATATCAATGAACTCGAGTTTGCATTCATTCTCATTGAACCCCAGAAGGGCTGACCTATCATTTGACTCAAATATCTTCATATCTAGCAAACGGTTCCAATAGTCTATCGATAGGTTCAGTGAAGAGCTCGACAGTGAGACCCGTGTTATCCTATCGGTTGTGTTATCACTGTTTGAATCATTTATAATGAATTTGTATCCATCGGGCGATAAGACACTAATGACTCCATTATTATCATTGAAATCATATTTAGTAGTCTTAATGTGGTTGAGAAGGGTCTTGGATTCGATGGTAATGGCGCTCAAGTCGTTTCCCAATTGGTATTCATTGATACCGTAATTATAAGTCAACTCTAAGACAAAGTGATGGTCTTCAGGGCCGTAACCAATCATAGTCTTAGACCAGTGGCCATCGTATGGACCATTGCATGAGGCCTTACACCCATCGACGAACTCTTCGTGTCTTAAGACCTAATCATTGATTCAAATATCAAATGAATGTAATTGTTATCAAACAAGTCATCAATTAATGGATCCATACCTTCATCCGTAAGACATCCCGAAAGAACTCAATACTCTTGAATCGGTCGCCGATTTTGAGGACAAAATGAAGAGCTCTTCTCGAAGACATGACTTGCAATCACCGTTTGGATCAATTGGTCAATGAAAGAGTTGCTACAAATTTATCAAATAAGCGATGCCTTGCACTACCAGTGCAGGGAGTGCAGCTTGATATAGGTGTCGCTCTACCCACGTGAGAGTCACGTGACATCACATTCATTGTAGTACCAAGCTGATTTTCATTATCATCTAATTTATTTTATTAATTAGTTGTTACTGTACAAGTATTTTGTAATTAATATACAATAAAAATATTTGTTAAGTATTTGTTTGTAAATAGCGTTTACAGTTGAGCACCATTTGCTGAATGGCAATCATTTCAAGTATACCTGTAGTTAAATAGTTAACTGGTTTTTAGCCCTAAATCCCATATAAAATATTATAATATATTTTTATATTATATTTAGTTTATATTATTATTATATTATAAACTGAACGTATAGTTCATTTTAAAGTGACTTTTGCTTCAATACAGCATTTCGTTGATTAAATCCAATGAATGACTCATTCGGTGTAATATAACTTATATTACTGTATATAAGCACTGATTAGTGGAAATGTATTTCATGTTTGAGGCTCTCGTTTGGATTGTGACCCAATCCTTGCCAAACAAATCAATGTTTTTACATTCATTTGTTATGCACTTCACTATTGAGAGCACAGGTAGGCGTTTGGGATGAGCACCCGGTGCTCGAGGAATGACACATCGATTGGATACAGATTTGAAGACCTTTTCAATACAATTTTAAACTTTATTTTCAGTTAATTCATGAATTGTGTTGACATTAACTGCATATTAGAGTAAAAGTGTTTTATATTTAGTAACAAACATATTCTGTTAATTAATTGTAACATAAGATTGAGTTCATTAATTTAGTTTTTGTTTTATTTCTCGCAAGTAGTTTATGAAAGCTTATAATTATTTAGTCTGTTGTATGGGTTAATTGTTTTCGTAAAAAAGTTTTTGTTTGGTGAAGCAATTTGTCAGAACCGGGGGTGGGATTCGTGTGAAGCCTTCAATACGTGAGATATTTTGTAATTAATCATCAATTTTGATGAGAATTTATGCGAAATATTTGAGAACTAAATAAATATAATTACTGAACAAAGTTTTGAAAACTTTTTTCCACACATATTCGTACAATTTTATTAAATGATAATATTGTGGATATAGTTCGCGAATCAATGTTATAGTCATTTATAATGAAATGTCATTTTTTATATAAGTCTAACAGTAAGTTGCCCTTAGATTTACAAAAAAGTTTGTCCTCTAAACCGAGTTTACTGTAACTGAGGGCACCGGTAGTTTGGGAAGCAGTACTACACTCTATGTCATAGAGTCTATGATATATGATAAAAAATCAAGTTGTAGACATCAATGATATATAAAATGAGAATTTTTTAAAAAGAGATTAAAAATATTTCAATTAAAATATTCACAAATTCTTGAATAAATTACTGCATATTATGTAGGGTTTGATTCAAATATTGATTGATTGGATAATAATATTTAATTTTTGATAAAATAATTTTCAAATGAAATTGATTTCTAAATATAGGAAACGCATTGAGATTTTAATTATAGATTTATATAAAATAAAAATTAAAAAATAATTTAAATTAAGTCTAAAATCAAACAATTTTACGAATAATTTATTCGTAGAATAAGTTTAGCACTGATTTGTGGACAAAAATAAGGCATTAATTTTGTCACGGAATATACGAATGTTTTCGAGATTTGTGTATCGATTCGGAGATTGTGTTGAAACGAGTAAACAATTAGTTGTCAATTGGTTCGCAATCACCGCTTATTAAGGATAATATGTCTCAAGACTTAGCCAGAGGTGACTCCAATCAGGTGAAGACATCCATCACTGATCTCAGACACCACAAGAAGGCGTTGACCCAAGAGTTGAACCAAATTGTGGACAAAAGCCGTGATTTGCAGCGAAGACTCGATGAGAGACGGCTCAAGACATCGCAGTTGATGGACACCAGCCATTCTTTGGACCAACTCTTGTATTCGCTGAAGAGTGAGTCCAAGACGTTGGAGGACAGGACGACACGACTCGAGACAGAGATCGCCGAAAGTCGTGATTGTGTCCAACGATTGAAACAACAACTCATTGACAAACGAGTGGATCAGTCGATGGCTATGTATTGTCTTCAATGACCACTTCATTAGATCCCATTATTATTGATATTATCGTCTCTTTCTTGCCGTTCAGAGATCACATGAACTCAGAAGTGGACCAATTGTGTCGACTCTTCACTAATTTGACTAAAATTAACGTAATATTGGTTTTGAATGTTGTGTTGATTTGTGATTTAATATTGCATTTAATTTGTGTTTGCTTTGAATGAATGGTTAGATTGAGAGACATCTGAGCGGTGATCATAAGAAGACAATGAATGCCAGTATTGATCCCAAATTGGCTGCAATGGACGCATATCTGAACCAAACTCGTAACAAACGGGATATGAGTTTGTATTCAATGGTTAAAGTAATCTTCAATTGATTGATAAGTTTTGTTGAATTTCTTGTTGAAGTGATGCAAGAGTTGTCTAATCTTTTGATGGATTCAAGTGTTGGAAAAGAGACTCAAATGAGTGACGAAAGCGATGGCAATGACAGTGACTGGCCTATTGAGCATCGGTTCCTCTCACTGTAAATGATTTATAAAACAATGATTTTTAGAAAATATATTGATTTGTGAATTGCTTTTCAGCCAAATCTTCAGAGACGAGAACCGAGTGCTTAGCGAACGCATCCAATTCCTCAAGACATTGGACTAAGACTTTCGTTCATTCATTCAATTTATCTTAAATTCAGTCAATTATTTCACATTTATTATAATCAAATTGTTTCAAATGATTTCATTCGCAAAATAAGTTTTCAATAGTTTTTGTAATTTTAAAAACCAATGGTTTTCATATCTTTTTTTTTATAAATTGTCGTAATTATCTTAATTTTTCACTTCTCAAAACATTTGAATTTTGGAATTTTTGAATTAAATTAATAAATTCTTACAAGATTAAAACAAATTTAATAATAAATTCTTGCTATTTATGCCGTAATTGCAAGCACTGTACGAAAAAAAGTGTTACCGGTACTGTATAATTATTTCATTAATTTTCAAAACTATTCATGTTGTTTTTATTTGGTTTAACTATTAATTAGAATTAAATTTTTAAGTTTAATGTTAAAAATTAGAATTTAAATATATTTTTAAACATAACTAGAATTTGGAATGAATTAACGTAATCAACTCAAACATTATAATGATTAATTTTATATGCAATGTTATTAAAATTTTGATTTTTCCCAAATTTATTTTGACAGACTTTTAATGACTTTCAATATTAAATGTTAATACACTGATAGGAAATGAGTGTAATTATAGCGAAATTGACGCTTAATTGTTGTGGACATTGAATGGCATATTCCTGTAGTATTACTGTAATTGCAATCTATTTCTGAATCAAACCAATCATTCACTCAATCGATAATAGGTCTGCAAATCAATCGATTTAATTGTAGATTAAAAGCAATTTTTGCTATAATTACTAAAACAATAATCCAAATATTTTTCTTATTTCTCATATTTTTGCTGTCAATTTAATGCATAATTCAAATGCAGACCTATTTATAGACAAAACCAATACTTAGTGATAATCACTAATCAAACGAAAACTTTCTGTGGTTTTCAATGTTAATGACAACTGAAGAGATTGAGACTTGACTTCACTTGACTTATAAAAAAAGTTAATTTATTTGTTTTGCTTTTACTCCTGTATTCCCAATGCATTGAATTACAATTAAATTTTGAAAGGCTTTCAATTGAATAAATACATTGATTTATTGCAATATAATTATAAGACTATCAACAAAATTATAACATCTGAACAAATAAATAAATAAACAGTTTTTGCTTAAACTCTCAACCGTTTAATTCATAACCATTTGATTGATCAGAATATTTATCTTATAGTAATGTTATTCTGAATCTGATTTACAAATATATAATTATTTGTTTAGTATTAGCTTTTTTTGAATTGTAATAAAAATATAATAAATTTGTAAGAATACGAATAAATCTATGGTTTAAAAAGCAAATTGTTTAAAAGAGGAAAATAAAATCAAGTTTTGACCATAAAATAAATAAAAGATGTGTTTGAATAAATTAATTACCATTTGTGTTAACATTAATCGTACAGAAAAGTAGTTAAGAAATGTTTAACATTAGTTTTAGTGATGAGTTTTTTCTCTCAATGTTTTTATATTTGCGGTGAAAAAAGTTTTCAAAACCAAACTCTGAACCCAATTCTGAGCCGTAAAAGAAAACTCATTAGAATTCAAATGAGTTTTTAAACTATTCATTAAAAGTCGTGTTTTCATTGCATTTATATTTTTCTTATATGCGATACAACGAGATGTTAAAGAAAAAGACTTTATTTTGTCTGCAATTTTCTCCAATACTTTGTGTTGTATTTGACGGCAATTCTGTTGAACAGGTATTTCAAAGAATTTAATTAGAATTTAATAACGACTTGACATTACATTACATATTATATTATGCATTCGTTTAATTAGGTTTGAAGGTTAGTATGTATTGATTGACGCATTCATTGCTATTAATAAATCTTACGATCAATTATATCATTGAAAAGCTTATACAAGCGAAAAGGGAATTATAAATATTTTGCTTTAATTTGTATCTAATTTATTCATATATCGATTGACTACGAGTCCAATAGTTTATTGATTTATTGCAGCTCTAAGTCACACACGAATTGTCGCAATTAATTCTCGCTTTAGTTTTCTCAACCATTCAATGAACAGAAAACCAAAAAGAAATCTTATTAATTAGCGATAAAAATATTTTTTCTCACAAATATTTATCAGTAATTAAGCGATGAATATATTTTCAACAGCTTATGAGTCAAAAAGGTATTTCTGTGTCCAATGAATGAGCTTTTGAGACTATTTTTACTTATTGAGATATAAATGAATGATTTATTTGATTTCATTGAGTGTTTTGATGCTATCTCTCACTATCGGATAGCATATGAAATGATTATGAGTTTTACTACAAATAACTTCAGTCTCTTTTTTTGGTGTAATAAAAAGTTTTGAAAGTAATGTTTGTTTTGCTTTTATTTTCTCTCAGACTTATTGAAAATAAATATTTTTCTTTAATTCGCAGAAACTATTTAAAGCTATTTTGATTGGGAGTCAAAATAAGTGTAAACAAAGCTATTCTAACGTTGAATGAGAACACATTCAGACATATCTATCAAAAGAAGTGAATCCAACGATAATCTGTTTGCAAAAACATAAAACGACAACTTTTTTTGCTTATATTATCAGCAGATATGAGTAATAAAAATAAAAGTCTAGTGAAAACAATCGGAAAGGTCTATATGATTGGCATCGGCTTAACGGTCAATGACTTAACAGTTATTCTAAAATTAATTCATTCAGTGATGAGATAACGAAACAAAAATAAGAATCAAATCCAAAACACATCATAATATAAATGCATTTCATTTCCACTCACACTTAGAAATCGCTTTAAAAAATTTGATTTTAAATAAATTCAAATCAATTTCCAAAATGCAAACTAATTTAAATGATTGATTAGGGACTACAACTCTGGGTTATTCAGTAGTTTTTTTTGTGTGGCGACAAAAATACAATCATATGTTTGGCATAACATACATAACTGTACCAACAATTCGTGGGATTTCTAAATTTGCAACAAAACATACCCCACTTCCCCCTCATCTCTCTCTCTCTCTCTCTCTCTCTCTCGCAGTCAAAACCCCCTATCGAGTGATGACATTAAAGAGAATTTGTATTTTTTCAATTGAAAAACATTTTGAACCCAATTTTGTATTTACATGTAAGTGAAGGCCTGTTAAGAATTGGTGGCATTTCAGGCACTGATCATAATTTATGTCTTTTTATTTATTTTACGCTTTTTATTATTATTTTTGTGTTATAAATAAAAATTAGTTTAGTTTACAAATAAGTTTTATGCAATCATTTTATATATAATTAATATCAAACATAAGTTTAGCTTATGATATAATAAGGAGTTTATATTCATATAAGCATTAGATGAATACTGTCTTAAAATATAATTATTATTTGAATCAAAATAAATTGAAATAATTAATTGAGAACTGATTTTTATGATAACATTCTGCACTAGTAATATAACTATGATATAAATGTATTTAAATTAAAATGCATTTATTTTTATACATTTCCTCAAATTAGAAATATTTTTTTATTAAGTAATTATGAGGTTTTGTAGTTTGAATTTTTACAACTTTTGGAAAATAATTTTATTCAATGAATTAAATTTTGAGATACATTTTGGAAAAGCATTGAATAATCGATTAGATATACACCGGTATTATTAGTTGTAAATAATGATAAATTAGGACTAATTATTCGTTTTTGTGTATAAACTATAGTTTCATTCAAAGCCTAATTTTATCTTAATTTTTGCGATGGGTTTGACTTAAAAATAAATTATTTTATTATTATATAAACTTTTACTGCAGTAATTTAATCCCACATTAATAGGCATTTCTTAAAATAAAAAAATAAGACAACTTTTCTTATTTATAATAAATGGGACTTTAGTTTTAAATCATAATAAAAAAGTATTATTGGAGAAAAATAACTTTCGTTGAATTAAAAATAAGATTTTTAATATGAAATAAAAATCTTTTTTTGAAACAATTTATTAATATTTATATTTGAAAGGGAGATAAGGGATCAAATGTTTTGGATTTACATTCAGGTGTTTACTTCACTTTCATAGGAGCGTCTCATTAAATGCAATGGATTTATGTTATTTAGCAAATGGTTTCACTTTTGGTGTGTTTTTCAAATTGAATTCAAATAAAAGTTTTACGACTTTTTATGGGTTTTATTCAACGGAAGGTTGGAAACCGAAACTCATTAAAATAACAAAACTTTACTTTCAATTAATAAAATGCTGTAAATTATGCAAAACGGACATAATTTTTTGTAAAATAAAATATTTATTTAAAATAAATTGGGATTTTATTTCAAAAATGAATATATTTTGAGTTCAAACGAGTTATTATAAGCGAGTTGTTATATTTAATATTATTTATTGGTTTATAAAGTTAAATATAACGATATATTTCGTTTTTAAAATAACGAACTAATAAATTAAAAATTGTTGTCTTTTTAAGAAATGTTTCCGAAATTTATTATTTAAAAATATTAGTGTATAAAGAAATAAATGTTATATTATTAGCTATTAAATAGAGTATCGGTGCTGATGTAGAACCGGAATGATTGCCTCTCCTATATTGCAAATGTGAATATATTTGGCATTTATTTCTTAATACTCAGCTGTAATTCAATGAAAGTTTATTTTGAGCTCTTCTTTGGCAAAAAAGGCGTTTTTAATAATAATTTAAGCGATTTATTGTTAAAAACATTTCCATTCATTATTCAAATGAATTATTTAACTATTCTTTTATAAGTCTTTATTCAATTAAAACTCTTACAAAAAGTTGTACTCACTTTTTGTGAATAGTATGCACTGAATGCTAGTTTGTAACTCTTACACAATAAATTATAGTTATATACTTTACTATTATTTTTATTTTTACCCCAAAAGGGATGTTAAAGAGGAAAGAGAAAAACAAAATTATAATAAAATAATACTTTCATTAAATATAGTCATTATTCTCGCTAATGAACTCAAATGTGTATAAATTTTAAGTTAATCGCAATTTAAAATTTATACAACAAAAACAAGTAAATTATGTGTATTTTCTTAGGTTTACACTAACAATCGGTTTTGTTTTTATACAATTTATTCATCATTTTTCTCAAATATAGTATAAGTTAATATCATAAGTTATGCCTCTATTCATAATATAAAATATCAATAGCCAACAGCTAATAAGTTAATTAAATTTATAATAAAAGACAACAATAATAAAAATCTTATATGTTTTTCGTGTAGTATTATCTTATTCGACAGGCAATGAATTCACAATCTCTCTCTCTCTCTCTCTCTCTCTCTCTCTCTCTCTTCTCTTTCTCGTAAATATTTCTCAAGTTTTTTAGTAGAAAAGTTGTAAAACTTATTACTTGTATTGTCCCGTATATTATACACCGAAATATAGCATATGTGCTATATATTTGTGATTTCTATTTATATGGGCGACTGATACAGTGTTTTCTATGCTATAATTCATAATTTTGTTATAATACCTGCTGAGCAAATAAAACGTGATCCACGTAAATTTGCTTTTTCCACTAAATATTTTGTCTTTTATTAACTGTATTAAAGCTATGAATTTTAATAGTATTTAATTTTACGCACAAATATATTTATTGAGATTTATATAGCGATAAAACTAAATAAAACTTTTGCTCAGCTTTTTTATTTAATGATTCGTTAAACAATTAGCTATTTTTAGCATTATTCCATAAAACAAGTGAATTAAGCAATGTTAGTTTAATAAATAAAGTTATATGTATTAATTAGAGATGTGCTCTAATAAGTTAGTGTAAGTTATATGGGATGTGTCTATCAGTTTGTATCTATTTATTGCTCATATCTTTAATTTCGCTCAAATTCTCCCCAAATATGAGTCATATTTCGTGAAAATTCGGTGAATCTCTCGAAATAAAAACGATACATACCTTTAGGCATATATTAAATGCAGATTTATTTTTTAGAGCTAACTTATTACATTAGAAAAGTTTTTTCATTAGTTTTTGTGCCAAATATATAAACATTTAAGTAATCACTTAATAGTTTTGATTCATCAAATTAATTACATTTTATTGTCATTGACTTCAAACTTTTTAAAATAAACAGTTATTTTAAATGATTTTATAAACATATGGCTTTTAAGCATTAAATCAGTTATTATTATAATATTATTCTGTTTTTAAATAAGAAATCAAAATATTTTGATAGCCTCTGAAATTCATAGCCTGAATATAACAGTTATATCCCCATATGATTGACATATGATTGAATTTTGTGGGAATTCATAGAAAAACCTATAAATTTACAAATAGATTCTGATGAGTTATATTTGATATATTCACATCTATTACCTCTTTATGTATTACCACTAATAAAATGGATTCAAATAAAATGAATTAATTTATATGACTTTTGCCTGCTTTATGTGGCCCTTCAAGCGATCCAATCATTTGTGCAATTGATAGGAAAAAATAGAAACAAATCAATTAATTTTTCATTTTTAGATTTCAAAAAGCGATTTGCAATTGGCTTTGACTTACATTTCTATTGAAAAAATCTTTTAAAGGTAATAAATTTTCTTTTATAGAAAAATTTACATTAATTTAAGAGTTTAATTATTGAGAAAAATAAATAAAAAGGATTTTCTGAAATGACTTTTAGGAGTTTAACTTATATCTAATTCTTTGCTGACATTGATACACAAATTGTATTTAAATGAAATGTTTGCTTAAATTGTAAATTATGTGTAGAATTCATTTGTAAATCTTTGTTGTATTTTTATTTTTGTACATGAATTGCAAGTTTAAGAATACATACAATGAATTAATAGATATTTTATGCACCACTTTGTAAGCAATGGCTGTAATTGATATAAAGGTGTTTAATGTATTTAATTACTTATTATCACTAAAGAAAATCACCCGAAATTCCTGTATCATTAATTAAAAAGAAGTATTTTATTATGACTTTTATTAAGGCCAATAATAAATCACTCCTTTAGCTCTTAAATAGATTTAGAATCAGTTATTATATCAGAAAATGTACATAACATTAGTTACAATAAATATTTAAAACAACAAACAAAAAATTCCCTCCAATTCCGCAAAAATCTAATGTTTGATAAAAATATGAATAAATAATTCTCTTTATAAATATATCTGAATATTGTATTTATAATACTCTTATTCTTATTTTTTAATTATCTTATTGTGAGCCAGAATTGGGACGAAAATACAATTAATTTTATGCCAATATATTAAATAATATTTTCTGTGTTGAGTAAAAAAGTTTATTTAAAAAAATAAGTTTTCTTTCTCTGATGATTAAGTGCATAATGAAGTGGAATGGAGTCGAATGAGTGGAATAAATACATTTTTGCTCAACAATTAATCCATTGTTTTAAATTAGATTTTTGCTAAAAACCACAAAATCCATTATTAATGTGAAGATTAATATTCACTGAATATAGCGTCAGATGCGATGATTAGATTTTTTGGTTGCTTTGTTTTAGCATTTTTTTATTTTGTTGTTTTAATTATAGATATTGGACTGGTTTTGGATGATGTCTGGGCAGACAGTGTACAGTATATGATGCAAAAGAGATGTTCAGTTTATTTATCAAATGATTATAATTACTATAATCGAGATGTGAGGCGACAGATGAGCGCCGGCTTATGGGCTCTCAAAACGTGATCTAATTGTGCAAAAAGAAGAGCAAATGATTGTTGAAATACACCCAATCATTACAATCATTACTATTCTGCGCGCAAATGACCATTTCATATGTGTTTTGATAATTTGCTTTTTTATAAATTAATATCAATGACTTGTTATATTATATAAAGTAGTCTCTTATCAGATGGTATAAGCGCTCGTGAGGGGCGGATATGCCGTAAGAAATGTTTAACTCTGTCTTTATTTTATTTGTTTCATTCAATTTTCATTATCAATGCGAATGCAAATAAATCTTTTCAATTCTGGTATTATTTATTGTTTGTTAGATTCAGATATTAATTAAAAAAGCTCTTCACGAGTGACTCGTCCTTCGCATACCTATGACTCGGGGAATGGATTCGTAACACATATTTTCAGATTATTCATTCAAATTATATGTAGTTTTAAGGCTTTTTGAAAACATTAATATTTTTAAAAACAACTCTAACTGTGAATAAGAAGCTCTGAATTTCTTATTATTTCTGGTTTAGTGGTGTTAATAGTATTAACTCATAACATGTTAACTAATTTTTTATTTTTAAGCACTGACTCAAAATAAATTTCAATAAATAAATACTAATTTGTGTTTTAGTTCCCAAAAACAACAGCTAATTATTATTTGTTGAATAAAACCATTTTAAATAAAAATGTTATTATATTTATACAATAATTGTGTATTCCATTCTAATATAAATAATATTCAGATTAAGTCTTTCTAATCTATTAATAAAAAGTAAAATTATTTTTAAAATTTATTTTAGTTCTTTATCTCAAAAATCTTTATGAAGAAAGATCATAAACATGAAGAAAATTTTAATAAATAAAAGATTTGAAACAATTTACAGAAAATTGGAAGTTTTATATAAATATAATTTAGATTCTTATAGTGTTTGTAGATTTTTAGGATATATTATAAGTAGTGGTGGAATAAATTTTGTTGGAAAGTATTACTTTCAGGTATTGCATTAGATTAGCATAAATTAAAGTGTCGATAGAAATCCATAAATAAGTATTCAATACAATCGATAAAATATCTTCAAACAGTAAGGACTTAACATAAATAGAAAACAATAAACTATGAACTTTACAAAAGACTTTTTTGCTGGAGATAATTTATTTTGAGATCATATTAAAAGTATCACAAGTGTTTTGCGGCAAACAATCAATTCGTTGAATATTGATTGCATAAATCAATATAAATATTAGCAATAATACAATACTAGTGTTTATCAACAAATACTAGAGAAGAGTCTCTTATTTGTTGAGATAAATGCTCACAATTAATGAAATTGAATTGAATTGAATGCCATTAAATGTAGTGCAAAGTGCATATGGAAAACATGGAAAACACTTTTTTATGATAATAGGACTGAATTAAATAGTGGTACAGTATATATATCATATATTAAATGCAAATGATTTACTCTGTTTGGGAACAGTTTAATGCACTCAAGCGTTCACTGTATTGAATGAGAAATTAATTCAGACTATTCTTTCTCTCTTACTTTCAAATTACGGTAAACTCTATTACCTCTACAAGTATTATATAATCATAAAAACAAAGCAATACTTTATTAAACTTAAACCCAATTCTGTAACAAAACACGCACTTATTATAATAGATATAATAAAGAAATGTTTTTATCATATGTACACTATTCTGTTAGATATGGGATGACCAGGTTGTGAATAAAAATTAATTTTGTTGAATCTTTTATTGAAATTTCTTTCGACTAAATATTTACATAATTATGTTCTTATAAAGTATTGACAATATTTATAATATAGTTGTGAATCCGTAGCAGATGTCAAACCAAAACAACTGTCTCTTGTGAAAAGGCTTCCTGAATGTGGTGGGGATGGGCCCATCCCTGTGTTAGACACGGACTTACCGTTTGATACGAATGTTACCGAAAGATGCATATTATATAATATATATTATATACTGTAAGTCACATAAGAGTTGGCGTTTGGCGTGTGATATATTGAGTTCAAAGCAAAATCTATTAGATTAGCAAATAGTGTACACGAAAGTGGGCCGAGACTTAACTTTCTTATCTATAGAGTGAAATAAACTTCAATTTTTCTTTTGTTTGATTAACATAAATATAATTCAAATATATAATAGACATAAATGAATAAACATTTGTAAAATGCATGCAATGAATGAATTGTGAGTCAACTGTGAAGGCCAGACCTGCGGGATGTTGTGGTGGATATGCCCTCAACTCCCCGTACAATATGGTACTGAACTGAATACCTGTGCAAAAATAATAGCGCTATACCTGTATTTTTGTTTGAATGCTATTAATTTAAAAGATATCATATTAAACATAAATACATGTCTTGTTATTAAACTCTAATATCGTATTATTATTTAAACTTTAATAACAACATAAGTATTGCTAATGTCTGGTATGGAAGTACTGAAAGGAATTTTATATAACTTATAACTGGATGTGAATTATTAATGCATTGCTATTAGCGTACGATATGACTGACTATTACCTAATTTTAGAAATATTATAATAACTAAAAAGCCCTCACAAGGTCTCAGTGGTTCATACCGTACTGTATGATTATACACTGCTATTGATATTGCGATCAAATATAAAATACAAATAATAAAACACATGAAGAATTGAGCAAAAAATTATTATATTCTTCTCATCTCCGACTCTTTCACTGTATATACAGTTAACTTGTTTTAAAAAATAGAGTGAATTACCGGCGCACCTATATATGCCTGTGCAGCTCAGGTATGCATTGCATAACAGTGTGTACTGAGCAGCAAAAAAACGTATGCAATAAGTAATGGCATATATGATAACTATGATATAAGTATTAGCGTATTTAAAAGAAATACTATAATACCGGTCAGATCGGCATTTATATAAATAGCACAACCAATATATGATGGCTATAGCTGTGGACCCAATAGCAATTGCTGAGTGTGTCTGTGCCTCCATACCCTCTATCCCACTAAAACAAAATTAACAAAACTTTAGCGTTTGAATCGCTGTTAACAAAGTTTGCTTTGAATCGAAAGCAGATCACAACGACTATCAAAGTAGAAGTCATTCTCAATAGCTATGTATCGAAAACGGGATTCAAATGTAAGAAAAATCAAATACACATTAAAAGGAAATAAAATATTTTTATTGATTTTCTCTCCCATTTAACGTTCACTTTAAATGATTTGACTTCAACTTCAACTCGGATTCAACTCATTTGAATGCAAGTTCTAATTGAACTAAAAGTTTTGCAAAACTTTTTATTGGACTTTCATGTGTTGCTCACTCACTGATCACTCCATACGTGTTGTTCCCTCTCTTTTGCATCATTTGATGGTTTGCTTCGCAAAATGCTATACAAGACTCGCAACGAGAGAGAAAATAAATGTGTTTTAATAAAGTAATCATATATTAAGTCTATTATAATAAGTGACAACAACCGCAAGAAAATAAAAAGTTTTCCTATCTTTTAATTTTCAATTATTCTGTTTGTGTGATAATTGTTTAAATATAAAAGTCTATTCTTTTTATTTTGTGCCCATTTTCCGCTTTGTATTGTCTGTTAATAAACACTTTTAATCAAAAAAAGTTTATGTTTAGAAAGAGTGAGTGGAAAAAAGTTTTGAGTGATTTTCAACACAAAAAACTATTTAAACGCATCCAATGAATAAAAGTAAATAACATTAACTTTTAGTTTTGTTTTGAACGCTTCAAAGAGTTAGTTATCATTTGTAAAGAGTTGTTGTATTTGAATATGCAATCAAATGTGTGTTTAAACTATTGATTAAATAACAGGCAAAACAATTGAATAAATAATTATAAGTTGTTTTGTTGTGTAAAATGCAGAGAGAGATGGAGAGAGAGTGAGCGAGAGATTTGAATAAAAAAGAGAAGTGTTTTAGTGAATGGATAATAAAGATTGAGAGATATATTAGTTGAGAGATAGAGTGTGTGAGTGAGTGGCCAGGGATGTGATGTGTGTGTGGATGTGCCAGTGATTTCATTTGCCACAAGTTTGTAGTTTGTAGTGATTTAGCGCCTCACCAGTCGCTGTACGGTATATACAGTTTGATTGTACGGTAATATTATAGTGAATCAGGTTTTGTGAGTTCAATACACAACTCAATTGAATTGCTTTGGAGAGTGCATTGAGTGCTGAGAGCGTAGAGAGCAGTGAATGCATGCATTGAATGCACTGTAAAATACAGTTAAGCAGTGAATGAATGAATGCTTATTTGGTAATCGTATGAAAGCATTGGTTCTGTGAGTATAGCATAGCATTGAATGCATTGAAAGCCATTCACAACATCTTATCCTCCCTTTAAAGTCAATGCATTTCTCCTCTCAATTCAATTCAGTACTAAAATGGCTGACAAGTAGTGTAAACATTGGCTCCACTACTGGCACCTCTTCAGCCACCACTTCATCCACACTTACCATTCCTCCACAGATGTGCACTTCACTGATTGTGTAGACAATCAATGCCAACACCACCGCCAACACAACCGCAACCATAAAGCCATAGGTAAGCCATTGACAGCTGATTAGGTGACCACTTGTCACCACCATATGATCATACGGTCCAGCTGTTTGTCACGATCACCAAAGAGTTGTTTATGTTTATCCCTAAATATGTATGCATTGGATGTGTTTGTTGTGATGATTGCATCGGATGGCTGGACACGAGTGTGTAATGGTGTCCATTGGATGGGATGTGTTGCTCGGACTGGTAGACTGATTGATGACATGCGGTGTCTTAGAGTGATGTCTGTGTGATGGTGGTGTGATTGTCCTTGACACGAATGTGTGGCGTGTGTGGTGTATGACATGGTTGTGGTGTCGGTGCAGAAGTGATACTGTGATGATGTTATGACTCACTCCCCGATCGATGCAAATAATAATAATATCCATAATATAGCGAAGCATTGAATCTCTTTTTGTGGTTTACTTTCGTTTATTAGGATATTATATATACTATTGTTTCCATTGTTTCGTAACTTTTATTCTTTACGATTAGTATAAATATATATTTATCTCTGAATATAACCGTAAAAATGTGTTATATTTGAGATCGATTTGTGTCCCAATTCTTGTGAGTGTGACTCAAGAGACTCCAAGAGTTTTGAGTATAACTTGTAGTTTAGTTTAGATTCAAATCACTCTTATTTTTAGAGTCTAATCGACGATAACTTCAGTTACGAAGTAATGAATACTTGACTTTTATATCATAATTGACTTCTCATATAATGGGTTGGGTTTTGTCGGACACACAATAAGTCTCATAAGGATTTGTTGTGTGAATAAAACATAGCAAACTTTTTTGTGTTTGATTTTTGCGATAAATATCTAATTTTAGAGTTGAATGTAATTCTTGTCTCATTTTTGTTTTGGTTTTGTCACAGATTTATGTCATCAAAGAATTCCTAAGACATTGTTTCCTAACTTATTTGGTGCCAAACAAGTAATCGTTAATTATTTAATAACTAAATAATAATGAGATTCACTATTGAGAAGAGACTATCACCTAATTTCGATACACCATTCGTCTGATCGCCAAATAAAGAGGTATTTATTCAAACAATATCTACTGTATATGAAAGCAAAATGAATACATTACTACCATAAGTTATTATGTAACTTATTAAAAGTTTATTTATTTTTTTGTTTATATTTTTATTATTAAAATATTTGATTTAACCATTTATTATAATAATTTCATAACTATTTAAAATGCATTCTCTTTATAGTTAAATCGATTGTTAATGTGTTTTTTCTGTGGATATTATTCTCTAATCTATTAGTGTTTGTATTCAACTATTATATAAAATATAAATATTTTATTTTATTATTCTTTTAATAGTCCAAAAGCTTTTACATAATGTTATGTTTATTATTAATAATAATAACAACAAAATATAAACTATTTTATGATAAACTTCCTCTCAAATGCATAGGAATTAATGTCAACTAATATTTTCATTGCTCTGAAGTTTTTTCTGAAAAGTTTAAATATATTTGTTTTTACAGTTATATTGCAAGTCATGAACTACTATTGACTTGAATTTTGTTGTGGTGTTTATAATTATAAATTAAATAATTGTTTAGTTTAGTCCCTAAACGGTTGTATACATATTGTGATAATTAATTCCGATATTTACTGTCGTTTTTTGCTTGTTTTGTACTTTTCATAGCAATGCTCTCAACAGACCGTAACTCGAAGTCAGTCTCTTGTGATTCTCTATTCTATGAGAGATCATCACTAAAGAGAAAACTAATGTCGAGAACCCCGTCGGGCACGGGAGGGATGGGGACGTCCACTATCTCCTTCAAGAATGACGACTATAATTATTTGATTAATTGTAATGAACTCATCAAAACTTGTAAGGTATGACACATCCCGAGTCCGGACCCCTTATGTCATTATTGACACTAATCTCGTGTCTATTTATATTACAATTTTCTCTTTAAATAAAAATTGAAACTTTTTTGGTTAATAAATGAAAGCTATTTTGATAAGAAACTAATTATAAAATAATTAATATTTTCTTATTTTTGTTTTGTTTGTTGTTTACGAATAGGAAGCGCTGTTGGAGAACGAGTCGACTGTAATAAACACTTTTTCCGATATAACTACTGCTGAAGGCATTAACGATGTCTCACAGAAAGACTATATTTCGGTATTTCATTATTGGTTTCGTTAATTAAAGCACTTAATTATTATTTTTACGTAATTTTACGCATATTTGGTTTTATAGCCAAATGACTCGTAAAATCTTATCGCAGAGAGTCTTTAGTTTTTTATAAGTTTTATACAAAAATACCTTTAAGTGTTTAATGGATAAAAAGCAATATATTGTTATTTTCGATTTGTATTTTCACTTATTATCTTTGATTTTTATTTAAATTGTCTCATTTTGTTGGTCAACAGGTTCAACAAACTCAAGAACTTCAGAAAAGTTCTATAGCGGAGTTCAACAAATGGTTAAGTTATACCGAACACCAATTGGAGACCATCTGCTACTGTGCCAACACTAAGATTAAGTCCGACTGGAAGGACATTCAAAGCCATCACAAAGTAAGTCATGAACCACAAGATTGGACACTCATATCCTGTAATATTGCCATTTTGAGGGTATTCTTCAAATGATTTTATTGCCGAACAGAACTTTAACTCTTAAATTAAGTCATACCGTATTAACTCTTCTACCCTTTGGTGTCACTTTTAAGTGTTTATTAAGTCTTTTTAAAGTATAATATTAGTTAATTTATTGTATTACATATAATTATTGCCTCGATTAATGTTTAATTTGAATTTATTTCTAATGAATTGACACAAATATTTGTTGTTTTCCGCTTTTGCGTATAGTTAAGGCACACAATCGTGTGAATTCATTAATGAATATATGTTTCTGTGATTGTGATAAAACTACAGGTATTTGAACGATCAGTATTAAAGTATTGCCAATTCAAACAAATAGATAACTATTTTAATGGTTAGTTGTTGTCGTGGCCCGCAGTCAGATGAAGCCACTAATGCTATCTGTGCTGACACTGCAAACCCTATTATATAATATCTACCGGTTCTCCGAAACACGACACGATTTTTATTCATTTTTTATTCATAAGAAGGGAATCCGGTTTGTCTTGAATTGAGTTCAACCACTCGTTCAGTGTTTCGATTCTCAACCACAATATGTCTCCACTCTATCCATAAGTTTGAAGTATGCGTTGGTTTTGAGTTTCAAAAACTTTTTTGAGCACAAATTCTTTGAACAACAAAATAGTTTTTTAAAAACCAGGTTTGAGAAAATGTGCGCCAATTTCTCGCAGCACTAGATTTGTTTGTCAATGTTTTGACGTATGTTTTCAGTGGAAAAAACATTAGTTTTTAGTTTGAAATTGGATTATGAAATATACATTATTAAAAAGTACAATACCATATAATAATATGGTGTGTTTAATGTATTCTAAAAAAGCTCATTATAACTATTCTGACTGTAAGCTGTTTTGCATGGCTTACACTTCCGTTTCTATTATAGTTTTGAACACTACGGCCGTCCCTCTCATAGCCTTTTAAATGCATTTCTTTGCTTAACTGTAATTTGAATTTGCATTCCGAGCGAAACGAAAAGTAATTTTTTCCTAAAACTATAATTGCGTGCAATGAGGGGTATGTCAGACCTGACCGTCAAATAGTCACCAAAGAGTTCAGAAAGGGTTGCCCACCATAAAGACCATTACAATCAACTAGAAATTGGAGACAATTCATATTTTATGCCAATAACCATAATAATTATCATTATTTTAATGATTTTATGAATAAGTTATTCAGTTTTTATGCAGTAATAGCCTAAGCCTTAGGGATTAGTTTATATTGTGATAGGAGATGTCAATTGTAGGCAAAATGTGAATTACAATTGAAGTAATTGTTAGCAATTGTATGGGAACTGTATAATAGTTGTATCATAGTTTGTAGTGTATTGTGGAAAATAGGGTTTCATCTCATTTTCAACTCGTTTTTGCCCCATCAATGCATTGCCACTGAACCAAATGCAAACCTACCAGCGCTGGCGTCCAATGGGAACAGTTGCTAGTGGTGAGCTAGTGGAGCACGTGATGGTATCACCTGGTGCTTTCACAACAAGGCAGTGTGTGTAACGCTTGATAGCATTCCCATTAACCTGCCTCTGCCTGTGCCACCACTCTGTGCCTCCACTCCGCTCCACCACTCTGTACGCTACTCGTGTGCCACCACTTGTATTGTCAATCCATACAGTCATACAGTGATACCACTATTGCTTTCGATGCCAATGTGTTTGCTGTGTGTCTATTATGTTATCCCAATCCCACAACTGTTTGCTTATTCCTCATGAGTTCGTCGCAGTGACAGACCATCCCGTAGTCGATGTTGTGGCGACTGTCTGACGCCTGTGTCTGTGTCCTCCCCAATGATCAATCGCTGGCAAACCAATCAATTCATCCAATTGTGTCCGTCTTTTAAGTTCTCATAGTTTTCCTCTCATTTATGTTCAACTGATTTGCCACTCATTTCCCATTCATCACAAAGTATTACCTGATCTCACATCTGACATAAAACCCATACTCTATGCCATCGATTGCTTGTTTGTCTTTGTCTTCACATTTGTTTAAATAATTCATTTGCGAACTAATCGTCTAAGCGTTGAGTCGTTAATACCATTTGTTTGATTGAAAAGTTTTTCAAAGTATCAAACCATCAGTTTTTGAGTTTTTGTTGTGTCGGATGACTAATATCTGGATCTGATTTTGTTTACGCCTTTAAAACTCAGTGGTAAGCATTGCTTTCATTGTTTTGCTTTTCCCTTTAATAAGTTATTTAATATGTTGATTATACATACATAGTATGATTAATTTGTTTTCACTGATTAGAGCCACTCTTACGGCTCTCTTATCTAATTTATTGTATAAAATATATGCCATAACTCTTAGCTCTCAATGCAAACACCAAATGTGTTGTGGAAAAGTGTCAAAAACTCATACAATGCATATCCTATTGAATGAAAGTTTTGACTTTTATTGCTTATATTACTAGCAATTGTTATTAAGCTCTGTATTACATAGAGATTGGTAATAGCGATAAGCATTAGCATTTGCATCGCATGATTCCTGTATCCAAACGCTAACAACTATTTAAATCTAATCAAATGTATGCTCTTTCGCTCATTTCATTGTGCGATAATTGCTTTTCATTAGGCGTTCCTCAGATTTCGTCCTTCGGACTGACATAAGGGATAAGGGATTGATTTGATTTCATAGGACTCAGCCCTTACTGTACTCCCATTCCCAACATCGAGACCATTATTAGTGAACAATATTATAGTTTTAGTGAAGCAAATAATTATATGAGTGTCAGTGCAAAGAATATAAGTCACGGAAAGTTTGAGCTCTCTTTTGCCACAATTGTCTTCAATGAGTAAGTTTTCAAAAGTACTCCTCATTTAACCATCTCTTCGGCACAATTCATGTCTGAATTGGCATCAAATCTACAGAAAAAAACGTTTCTGTAATGACTCACAAACGTAAACGTAAATGGTTTAACATTGAATTCAATTGTTTAGAGAATATGTATTTTAAGTCCACTAAACGAAAGCTTTTGGCTATGGTTTAAGTGTTGAGATTCAAGGACTGACTTTGACTTTATTTGCATTAATATGTGGTTTCTTTGTATTGCCTTATCTTTCACTCAAAGCACCAATTATTCAGTGGTAGTGTTTGTGAGGCTTTTGTGTTAGAGTTTTGATTAAGTGTTTTATAACGAAAAAAGTGGAGAATATGTTGTACTTGAAAGGACTCCACGATATAATGATTGGCTTTTTATATGCATTTTTTATTGCAAAATCTAAGCTCATGTGTTGTAATGGCTGTCAATCTCTTGTTGAATATAAAAATTCCGGTTATTATGTGATGGTTGGGTCAGTTGTTGCTGAATTGGGTGTGTATTTCTCTATACAGCTCTCATACAGGACTACACACACAATAGGATATTATGGCAATTCATAATATATTTTATAATGTTTTGCCCTAAAGTGTTGTTTCGTTAGTTTCGTAGTAATAATAATTAGTCAGTTCTCGTAGTCCTCTAAAGTCTTTAATATTTGATATGTTTTAAGAGCACAACGAGTGCTTCGGTATTATAATTACTGTTCATCTCTTACACGCCTTTTATCTATAATTGCATCGCATTCTCATAAATTGCTTTTTACTGGCTGTCCGTCCAGTCAATACACAACACAATTAGTATTTTCTAAGAAAGGCTTTGAAGGCATTTCCCTAACTCTTGTGCCAAAGGATGTGTATGTTTTTGGCATAAAAATGACTGAACTTTGTTTTGCTGCTATTAATCTCATTTCACTACTAAAACATGATATGCTTATACCATATGTGTTATCGATGGCCACTATATTATACGGAAAACGATATAATTCTTAAATTGCTTTTTCTTGTTATCGCTTATCACTTGTTATAAAACTTTTATTTTATTTTAATTTTCCATTTAAATGAAATAACTATTCATTTGTCTCACATATCGTAACTTAAATCTAAGTAAATATTGTGAGTACCGTATAGTCTAACGTAAGGATCAATGACCTCTATTTCTCTATACTATTTGACTGCCTTTTACTCGTATACCTTTCCATACCTTTCCATTCCATATACTTATGCAATGCATACAATTGCTTATAGCGAGTCATGTAATACTATCGATGGTATTATTTGTGGTGATCCTCAAGAAATATCTATTATGAAAAGAAGTGTAAAGAATTTTTCTATTAAATATAGAAATTATCATTTTTATGGTGTTTTCGGTATGAATTACATGCGATGGATGTCTGAATATGAGTGATCGACCACTACTTGTATATGATTTGCCACTTCTTTCAATCGTATTGCCAGTGCTCTGCCATAAGTATATGTTTCTCTGTATATTTAGGTCAATATTTTATTGTACGCAAAGCCAAAGTCTCACAACTAAATAGATATTTGTTATGCTTTCGTATAATAGATATGTGTTGTGTTTGTGTATCTGTTTTGTAATGCTTTTGGTTTTTTTCAGTTTGCGTTTTGTTGAGCGACTGAACAAATTCTCAATAATTCTCATATATTTTCCACTTGTTTTGCAATTGAACTTCACTGCGAGTCAGTCATACATTTGTGGGTCAATGTATTTCAATGTATTTTATTGTATTCCTATTGCAATATTCATAGAGTTTGAATTGAATTGCTTTCTTACAATTCCTATGTCTTATTCACTCTTTTCTGCTCAGATGTTCCCATTTTTGAACGTATTTTTGGATACCTGTGCTGTAATTTGGTATTTTATTATAACAATCGTTATGTACTGTGATTACATAATCAGAAAGTGACCCAAACGTTGACTGAACCGGTGTTTGGGTCACAATTGGCTGTATTTAGCTGTGAATGTAAGCGAATCTATTAAACGTAATTCTCATGCATCCACTCAATCAGACTTAGAACTCCTTACCTATCATTGAGTGCTCTCTTATTTGTTATACAATAGTACAACACAATAGAAACACTCATTTATAGTGAAGTCTTACTTTATGCACTCATATAGTATTAGAGGAGTTAACCTATTTTGATGGCGAAAGTTATAAGCGTTCAAAGTTATACTTTTATTATAAAAAAAACTCATTCAACACAAACTCTTTTATATTTAATATGATTCACAAACTGTTAGACACAAAACCTCTTTCTGTTTGCCATTTAAAAAACTTTGGGCGCAGTTCTCAATACATTATAATGTAATTCATGTTTTTTAAATTAACTAATGTTTTCTTTATGTATTACTGAATGATTACCTTTTTGGCTGAATTTATCTCAAGCCCTTTAAAAAGCACTCAAATATCGTATTTGTCTCAATATATCATATAATTGTAATGCAATTTTTTCTGACAGTTTTCTTATTACATATGAAATATTCAATTCGTTAAGAAGTCGTGAAAATTGTTGAAAAATTGAGTTTTTCATCGCTTTACCTGAAAAATGTAAATTAAAGTAAAATATTATTTCTGTACACAGCTTATTGTAATGTACACCGTATATTACCTTTTGAATACCAATAGATTGTTGAATACTAGTCATTGATTGCAACATATTTCATGACATTGAAGTCAAAATAATTGCCGAGATTTTCTAAGAATATGTTGTATTATTATTAAGTCTTAAACACTAAACTCTATCATTACCTAAAATATGAGAGAAGTGTAGTTTTTTTAATAACACGTTTTTATTTATACTCTTTGGACAGCTTTTTTGAAGAGAAGTTTTTTTTGTAAAAATTGAAGTGAAGTAAAAGTTGGAGTTGTTTGAAGTATTCACTACATTTGGAGTATAACAACTCATATGTGATATTATTTTCAGTATTTTTATAGCGAAATGTGATAGTTTCTATTGTTATCACAAAAGCTATGCCATAATATATATGCCGTGTTTTTAGAGACTCGTATTTTGTTCACAATCTGTATTGTCGTATATATTTAGGGAACATATGCCCCATTGCCAGCCGTATGTACAGGCGCTCCATCACCTGCTCTATGGCTGTGTAAGGGCTTGAACTCTATGCCCCAAACGATTCATTGCTTTTTTATGTTAAAATGAGAAGTTTTCCAAAACACAAAAATAGTTATATTTTTCCACAAAATTTCGGTTTTTTGTTCCCATTTTTTATCATTCATTCAAAAGACATGAGATTTTTGTGTTTATTTATAAATCTAATGAATTTATATGTATTTTTCTTGTGTTGAACTCCTAATCGCATAATCTTTTTCTCTTTTCTCTCTTAATTTGATTTCATTATAAAAATATTTCTTCCCTTTGAATTGAATATAAGGAAAAGCTTTTGTTTTTACTTTTTGTGTTATATTTAACTGAAATAAAGACTTTAAGTTTTAGTTTATTTGAATAATTAAATTTAAAAAATAATCAGATATTTTCAGATTATATCTTATATTATAAGGTTTTATTTATATATAAATAGTTATTAAGTCTTGATTTGAGGCAAAGTTAACGTAAATTTAATTAATGGTTACATTTTCGCAGTGTTTATATAAAATTTTTATTCACGAATTTTGTTGTTTTTCTTACAATGTTTTAAGTTTTATTAATTACTATTTGATAGTATTTTTTTATCGAAAGCGAAGTTTTATTTTTAATTATTGACTTAAGGTTTGCATATTTTCTATCATGTATTGCTGCAAACTATTTCTAACACGACTTTTAAACACATTATTCAATATCTTATGACCAAAATTTGTTTTTTGTTTGTTTTTCTTATTCTTAAAAATGTTTTTGTAATGAAATATAACTTTAAAAACAACCATTAATTTTGATAATAATTATCTCTGCGTTTATATCGTTTTCAAAGTTTATTAATCATTTGATTTATATTTAATTTGTCTTTAATTTGTATTAACTCGAGAATAAAGGATTTAAATATATCTGTGTTTCTGGTTTTACAATCAGTTGTTGAGTTAAATGTCTGGAATCACGAATCGTTGCATTAAATACTCGTTTATTGATTGATAGCGTACTTATCATTCATTAAAATTATTATTGTTTTGTATCTCAAATAAGTTTACAACAAAAAACAACACTTTAATATATTTTACTATACGCTCCCAAATTATTCGCTAATAATTTTATACTTAATTGTTAGAAAAATTATTGTTGTTGTTAAACAAAAATATTTTTCACGATTTACTGCATATATCGGAAAACAATTTGTTTTTACCTCATCTGTAAAGTTCGAGCAAATGATTGTTGTTTCAGATAACAAAACAACAGTTTTTGTGTAATTTATTAGTTATAAAAGTCTCGGGACTATGGATATACACAAAACAACCAAATTCATCAACAATTAGATCCTATTTTATAAGTTACTAAAAGTAGATCTCTTGCCATAAAACGTCATAACTTAATAGTATTGCTGCCGGATATGGACCTCACATATAATTATATAATTTAAACGTTAGATTTGTTAGAAAAATCGATCAATTATTTTGTTTGCTCTCTCTCTCTCTCTCTCTCTC
>CAJPVJ010000368.1:0-27172 GCA_905397405.1 Oppiella nova
GCTTTGGACGCCGCGATCGGCCCTCCAGATGGAAGTCCGACGATAGACACGACAACAGACAATACAACAGAAACAACAATAACAACAACAATAGTGACTATAACTCGGGTTTCAATAATAATAACAATAAGTTCGACAAAAGACAGGACCGAGACTTCAATCAACCAAACGATGAGCCACTCAATGATGGCTTCGGTAGTAATGAAGACAATAATAATGTTAACACTTTTAGTGCCGCTAATGAGGATAATGATGACTGGAATAGCAATGAAAACAATGTACCCACTAATGAGAGCACATTTGATGAGCCCATGATTAGTGCCCCGAATGTCAAGAGTGAGACCGTATTCAGCGATAATATTGAGACAAATGTTGCCATAAATGAGACGAATATGACTAGCAGTGAACCTCATAGTGAAAGTGTAGAGACTTTTGTGGAACCGGAGACCAATGCCGACAACACATGAGATATAGTTTTAATTGTGTGACCATTAAAGCAATTATTAAATTAATTATTTAAAAACCATTTCTTAAATTAATATTGAAAATAAGGAATATATACAAACAAAACACTAATACATGTGTAAAATACAAATTTAGACTTAATTTAAGACAAAAATAATTTATTATTTGAATGAATAGAGTTTCGGTTAATTTTTGATACATTTTTCCATTTCTTGCTTTACTTGTTTCGCTAATTGTATCGATGTTTTGGATTTTTTTGTTTGAATTATTTTGTCATCAGATATATACAGAAACATCACATTTTTATGAGTATTTTATTTTAAGAAATAAATCTTTATTTCGCAATAATGTTAACATTTAATCTATAAAATTGTGAAAAAATCATTAAAATAAACCCAACATTTCATNAATTATTTTGTCATCAGATATATACAGAAACATCACATTTTTATGAGTATTTTATTTTAAGAAATAAATCTTTATTTCGCAATAATGTTAACATTTAATCTATAAAATTGTGAAAAAATCATTAAAATAAACCCAACATTTCATTTGATGTTGAATTTTTATACATTAAAATTGAGTTTACATTAATTTATAACAAATTAGTAATATCCTTTTTATTATGATTTAATCTATAAAATTGTGAAAAAATCATTAAAATAAACCCAACATTTCATTTGATGTTGAATTTTTATACATTAAAATTGAGTTTACATTAATTTATAACAAATTAGTAATATCCTTTTTATTATGCGAATATCCAAATCTTACGGTAAGTACTGGAAAGGAGTCTATTATGTTGATGTTTAGACTAATAAACGTTAAATTATATTTGTACCGGTAATATTTAATATGCTAGTTTTTGAAATAGATAAATTGCACTTTTGGATAATCCTTATACAGTAAATTTAGTTAGTATTTTACAGTACATTATTGATAATTGCAAACTTTTGAAAACTTTATTCAATGTATTTATATACCAATTAAACGGGAAGGAAATTAATATTTCCGATATTAATTGTGTTAAATTTTTGTTTGAAAGTAAAAAGGCTATAAAATTGTTTGTTTTATTTATTTATAATTAATTTTTTAATTTATCAAATTTATTTTCAATTAATATATAAGAATTGTTTAATTGAATCATGAGATTAAACAATATATATTTGTTGAGCTTATTGTGCATAATATTTCCGTATTTGATTCTTGCTAAAACTATTCAAATCAACGGTATTTAAATTTAATTACGAAGTGAATAATTAGTGAATTTAATTAAAAAAATATTATTTTATTCTCTGTTAAGACGATCCGAACAGTGATTATGAATTTCACGAAAGCGAGGGGTCGGCCGATAAACCCGTAACTTATAAAACGGTTGATCCGACAACAGTCAAGGGATTAGATGTTGAGGTGGAGGAGAATGCAGTCGATTCTGTACTCGTGTCAGACAAGGATCCTATTGAATCAACTAATGACAAACCGGTCAGACCTACAGAATCTGCGACAACTTCATCGTCTGACACCGATTCCACGACTTGTTTTCTAGAGTCAGAATTATTCGCTAATAAGGTTTGCTTTCATTTCAATAAATATTTTATAATTTATTTGCTATCATAGTCAATAAAATAATGTTTTGATCACTAGATTACAGAATTAATGAACAAATATATTCCGGAAACACTTAAACTAAAGCCTATAAAGAGAGGAAATACAACGAGAATTATCTTAGAAAATGGAAAATTGAATATAAATAAGGACTTCAAACCGATGGGTCAACCCATTTGTACAAAAATCGACGACAAAACAAACAAATACGACATCACTGTCTCGTTCAATGATCTGATGGGTGTCTACGAATGGAAAGTGTTTAATCTGTTTGGATATAATTTCACCGAAAGTGCTTTCATAACAGTTCAGTAATTTGTTAACTTTTTCTCAAATAATAGTATTTTTCTAAATAATTGTTTAGATAAGAGAGATGTTAATAGAGTTCGTGATCGTGGAGAATATGCAACACAAGTCCAAATTGGATGACTTAAAAGTGGGCAAAATTGATGGTTTGAAAGTGAATGTGAATATTCCGGAGAGAATCGCTTCCACCAATTTCCTCAAACCAATGCTCGAGTATATCATCTCAAGAATATCTACAACTGTTGCCAACGGATCCATGGATTCTATTGTCCGGCATATGAGGGATGTCTTCTATGATGCCATTCAAGACAAGATCAAAATTAAGCCTTAAATTTGTTTTCAAATCTATAACTGAACTGAAATAAAGTATTTATATATTGATGTTAATTGCAGTGATGTTATATACAGGGAATTTTTTACAAAATGCTTAATTGTTCATAAGGCGTCATCCACAAAGTACGTACGCAAAATACTGTATTGGTAAAAAAAAATTAGGCCCTCCCCTACACGCCCATCGTACATAGGAGTTTAACATGAGGACATACGCTTTGGTATGACCTCCCCTACGCCCTAGACGTGAGTAAGTACTTTGTGGATCACGCCTGATGAGTTTTAAAAATCTTGTTTTATTTACTAAAAAATAATTTTGATTATAATTGTGAGCATGTTTTTAATTTTGTTCTTATACAGTTTATGATATAAGTAATTTAATCTAGTATAGTATTAAGTTACCCGTAAACCATATTGCTTTACTCTAGTTATAAATGAAAACTATTGAAGGCTACATTTGTCAATTTGTTAGATCTTACGTTGATTGCAAATAGAGTACTACCTATTTACTTAGTACCTAGAGTACTTACTATTAATGTTATTTAATTTTAAATTCAAATTCATTTTGATTCTTTAAGTATTTAATTATTTTTGTACAGTACCTAGTAGATTTGGAAATTGTATGTTTAGGTAGCGACTACTCTAACTTAGAAATGATGAGTGTGTCAGTATTTTTAATGCTAACATTTGTTGAAACAACAATTTTTCTGAAAATATATGTTATTTTACATGAGACTAATCTGTGGAATAATTAATTTCCGCATAAACAGTAAATTTACTAAAAATACAATTTTGGTCACCATTACGTAAATGGCAATTAATTGTGAGAATAAACTCAAATAAACTTCAAAATTTGTCTGACATTTATAACAACGACTTTTCAGTCAATGGGAAGGATATGAGTGAATGCGACACCAGATTTGCCCGGAATTACTGCAGTCTAACCTAATGTTACACTTGTTTACTCCAAATTGTGTGTCATTTGGATTAAGATTAGTTACGAATTGAGATGACTTTTTAATGTTTAAAAACTGACAGTAAAGTAGTATTAAATTAGTTGAAATTTAGTTTTAGATATATTTTATAGGATAACATGTTTTCATTTAAATTAAATCAAATAATTCTGTTAACAATTATACCGTTTCTAATATACGGAAAGCCTGTGATGAAAGTGGTAAACCTTGTTAGTTGTGATAAAATCTTAACCTTAAATCTAAACAAAATATTTTGCTTAAGAGAACTCCAAATGGGATCACGTCTTATACAACAAACGTGACGCTAATGCCGAAGGACCCATAGAAATGACTACAACTTTGTCTTTAGTATCGGATGTCATGTCTGAAGAAATGTTTTTTGAATTCAATTCGACACCAATTGAGACAAACACTGAATTAACTAATTATGTGAAATATAACAGAAAATGTGCGCTCAATGACCAGGATATCAAATCAAAAGTCAATACAAACCATTTGAAATGTTATCAAAAATAAACTTCAGTTTCTTTTGCAAAGGTTACGAATATTTTGGGCAAATTTGTGCCAACATTACTAAGACTACGGCCAATACAACGGGGAAATGGATTCAAAGTAGTGTTAGATAACGGAAAGCTTACGATTAATAAAGACTTTAAAATTATTGGTCAACCCGTGTGTGAAGAGACGGACGACCAGACCGTCAAATATACAATTGTTGTCTTATTAGAGGATTTGATGGGAATATACGACTGGAAAATATATAACTTATTTGGCAATAATTTCTCCGAGAATGCAGTCATTAGTGTTGAGTATTATTTAATATGTTTTTTATTACATGAGGCATAATATGAATAATACTTTTTGTAGAATCTTAATTAAATATAATATAGTACATGATATTAGCATGGTGATAGCATCTTGCTCAAATATACTGTATTTAAAGATTAATTCATAGGTTTATTTATATTATCAAAGCAGACATATAATTGATTTTTGTGATCAAATGTGTGATCAAACAGATCCGAAAACTTGAGATTCAGTTTGAGATGACTGAGCGAAGGGATGGTATGATAGAGTTGGTGGGCATAAGAGTGGGCAAAATCAGTGGATTCAAAGTAGACGTCAATATTCCGGAGAATATAATTGGCGTCAAAATACTGAAGCGATTGATACAATACTTCGTGTCCAGGATATCGACGCTAATCGTCAACCGATCCATGGATTCAATTAAACGCAATCTTCACTCAATTTTCTTGGATTCAATCAAAAACAAAATCCAAATCCACTTCAATGTTGTCAAAGAGAAACTAGTCTTTAGCTAAAGATTGCAATAAATTCCTATATATTTATGACAAATATGTTTGTCAAACATAAAATAACCCGGCAAATAATAGTACAAAAACTACTTATATGTAAAAATAATACCGAAAACAATAAAATATATGAATATTCTTGACATACAGAGAATGTATGTATAGGTTATGTACAGAATATTCTTGACATACAGAGAATGTATGTATAAGTTATGTACAGAATATTCTTTGCCATACAATGCAATGCTTCACGTAATTGGTGTGACACTGACTACACGTGCCTTTGAGTGAGTGAACGAGTGGTTTGTAAACAAAACCAATCGATAAGTGAGTGTTTGCGACACAAATGCATTGCTTTTCACGCAATTAGGGCTCGTTTTGAATGAATAATTAATTGATTGTGAGATGAGATGAGAGGTGTTGTGAACACATAACTCATTCACAAGTGTTTGACAGATGTTTGTCGCGAAAGTCAAGTGTTTGTCAAAAGGCACTCAAAAACAACAATTAATGTGTCAAATGGTGTGTGAATTGTGTCCACAAAAATCATGTCTTGAATTGAATTAAAGTGTTTAATACTAAACCAAAAATCACGATAAATATAGTAATCATTTGAAGTGATTGTCTGTAAAAGTGTCAAAAAAACAATGAAAAGTGATTTGAATGTAAAGACAATTGTTTTGACTTTTTGTACAAATAATAGCCAAAAAAACTTTTTAATGACTTTTTATTTATAAAGTTTTCAATGAACTCTTCGGCCAACCATTGAAACCAAAAGTTTTTTCTTTTCAAAAGTATTTCTGAACTCAAAACCGATGTCCAAAACATTATGTGAAGAGATATGTTGCGAATGAAGTCATTCTTCTGCGGTATTATCATCACATCCATTGTCTGGCTCTTCATTATCTACTTATATGTGTTGAGAAGCCGTGAATTCAATGCCAAGAGTTACTCAAAGAACTCATTGTTTGTGTCGAGACTTCCCGTAAGACATCGACTCATATCTCGTCTGAACTCTAATTATAACGATTTGAATGAATTAAGACTCCGGAAGAAGATTAGTGACAATAAGGATCAGAAACGGCTGATTGAGTCGAATCTCATTAATGATAATCCAGTCGATGATGAGTTCCGACAGAAACAAGACATTAAATGGTATAATACGGCCATTCAGTTGATGGCCGGCTCTTCACAGGACACCAATCGACTCATGAGTTTAGGCATTATTAACACCAAAGAGGAGAAGAGGATCAAAGACATGGGATATAAGAAACACGCGTTCAATGTGTTGATCAGCAATCGGATTGGCTTTAAGAGACAGATCCCGGACACGAGGAACCCGTTGTGCCAAACGAGTCAACCATTTGTTCCGTTGAGTGATTTGCCGACCGCTTCCGTCATCATCTGCTTCTTCAACGAACACTTCCACACACTCTTGCGAACCGTTTACAGTGTTATCCAACGAACTGATGATCATATTCTTCACGAGATTCTGCTCGTCGATGACTTCAGCGATGACGGTATCCATCCATTGAGTCATTCATTTAGAACTTCTTAAGGGTTTTATCTGATTCTCATTTATTCCACATTTTCTAAAGTCTTTGAAATGAATGTCTCACTAATGAATGGTTGTGTGGTTTTGTATCTTAAGCTGAGATCAAAGACAAGTTAATGGAATTCGTTTACCAGAAACTGCCGAACAAAGTAAAGCTGTTGCGGACGCCCGAGAGGGCCGGCCTTATTAGGGCCCGTATGTACGGCGCCCACCACTCCACCGGACAGGTACTCGTCTTTCTGGACAGTCATTGCGAAGTGAATACAAATTGGTTGACACCACTCCTCACACGGATTCATGAGAACCGGACAACAGTCGTCTGTCCCATCATTGATATCATTAATGCCAACACTTTTGAATACACGGCCTCTCCTATAGTGAAGGGAGGCTTCAATTGGTTTGTCATAAATTTCTGTCAAGTGTTTTCTATGATAACCACATATCTCTTTAATTAAAGGGGACTTCACTTTAAATGGGATTCCGTTCCACACAATAAGCTTCAAGCTAAATCTGATTTCATAAAACCTATTCCGTAATGAATTTTTTTGTTTTATTTTTACTCTCAAAGCATTTAACTAATGATATATTACGCTATGAATCAGTTCGCCGACAATGGCGGGCGGGCTGTTTGCTATGGACCGCAACTATTACTTCGAAATGGGAGAGTATGACAGAGGAATGGATATATGGTTTGTATTCATATCTATCGTGGTATGTATTGTAGCAAATAATGCATTTATACTCTTAGGGGCGGAGAGAATCTCGAAATATCTTTTCGGGTAAACAACTGACGATTTTGTGATAAAATCATAAATGACTGACAATTGCTATGATTTGCAACAGATATGGTTATGCGGCGGAAGGCTTGAGATAATTCCGTGCTCTCGTGTGGGACACGTATTCAGACAAAGGCGTCCGTATGGTTCGCCTACTGGTGAGGACACATTAACCTACAATTCCTTACGTGTGGCCCACGTATGGATGGATGACTTCAAAGTAATTTCAAATGTTAACTAATCGTTGTGTCCTGTATTACGAGTCTTATGTCTTGAGTCTTACGAAACAAATCTTATGTTTTGTTTAGAAATTTTATTTCATTCAAAGACCGGACGCTATTAACAAATCTTATGGTGATATCAGCGATAGAGTTGCGTTAAGAGAGAGACTCAATTGCAGTTCATTTGATTGGTATCTCAAGAACATATACCCAGAGCTGAGACTTCCGTCGCCTAAAGAAGACTTGGAGGAGAGGAAGAAAGCCATCAAAGAGAAGATGTCGAAGAATATGAAAAACAAATCTAATGTAATGATTAGAAAACTGCCAAAAGTTGTGGACAAATACTTAATACAACTCTCGGGAAGCGATCTGTGCGTCGAATCTGAATCCGAGGCCACATATAAGGGATCAAAACTTTTACTACAGAAATGCGCCCAAATTCGGCGACAGGTTTGTTGGCATTTATTTCAATCACTTTTCTGAACATTTATTTTGTGTCCAAAGCTATGGTACGAAACCGTTAAACACGACTTAAGGTTAGGCCAGAAGTTGTGTTTGGATTCCGATGACAATAAATATCCACATTTAGCCAAATGTCACGAAATGGGTGGCACTCAGGACTGGAAACACTCGGCTAAGGTATGTCCCACAGGATTACTATTATAACTGTACATCAATTTAATGATTGTTTGTATTATAAATAGAAAAATACTGCCATTTATTCGATGGCCGCCGGTCTGTGTTTGGGCGCTCAGAGCGAGTCTGTGGGAGAGTATGTGATAATGTCTTTCTGTAACTCCAATGACAGCAAGAAATGGAATCTAATCTAAAAGATAGCATTTATTGACCACAAGTTCTTGGATTTTAGCGCATATTTATTTTATAGATATTTTATTTGTACCATATTTTGTATATTTATACCGTTTTGTCTTTTAAGTCAAATCAAGTAAATAAATCTCATTTTAAAGTAGAATTTATTTGATATCCAATTAATTTTGACAAACACTAAGAATGTTTCGAAATAAATGGCAAACTTTGGTGAGAAGACATAAAACTATTTGTTTGTAAAGTATATTATTCTTTTAAATTCTGTTTGATGTTTGATATAATGGTTTCGATGGTATCCTTGAGTTTCTCGCTCGTTGTTGACTGCATTTGATGGATTGCTTCTACAATAACTTCTGTCACGACTTCACCGAAAGTTTCGATGATATGGTTGATAGCATTGATCACCGATTCAATGATGGCTTCGATGTAAGCAATGCTTGTGTCGGCCCTCTCTCGCAACTGAGACTTCAATTGAATGCAGAAGTGTTTGGTCTCGTCTTGAGATGCAGTCGAACATGTCTTCAGGTGTGGTATCTGTTGGTTGAGAGCCGTGTCTGCCATCGTCTGCATGTCTTGTATGCAATCAGTGGTAATAGGATTCAAGCGTTTGGTGAGCTCTTCAATAATGACTTCCTTTAGGACTTCCAAACGTAAACTTCTTCGCAAATTCACATCACTCTTACGCATCACTTCCATCACAAATTGCTTCTCATTGTCGTTGCCTGAAGACTGGTCTTTCTTATTGTGTTTGCCATTCATTTCTAATGATCGACTCGTTGTACCTGTTATTCGCTTAATCTTTCAGTTCATTCAACTCTTATTAACTTTCATTTTGTGAATTAACTTTTCATTTAAAAAGTTTTTTATTATTCAATGCGCTATTGATTGCATTGTAAGAATTGGTTACATTTATTACAGAATATTCTGAATATTGAATGTATTGTACATCTCGTGAATGAATGAACGAAATTTAAACTTCAAGTCTAACTGACAGTCAAGTGGTCACCAGAATAAAGGAGATGTCCAGTGAGTCCACAGACAATACATCCGGCAGTTCGTCGTCCACTGCGAACAGTTCCGATGCCACCGGTGGGCAACAGAATGCCGGTGCGAACGCCACACCACTCGCACAACCGGTCCAACCGACGCCACCACCAGTGGTGGTCAACGAACACCCCTTCCTCTGGGCCGGACCGGAGCTCTGGGCACAGCAACAACCGGTAGACCCCTATAGAGAGCGAATCCGCGAGAATTGGCGGCGAAGGAGTCGAGAGTATCGACGACGACAACGACTCAAGAAACTGAGACGTCTTCGCAAAGAGGAAACACTTAGAAGAGAGCGAAGAGCCGGTCGCAGAGGAGGTCGACGGGGACGAGGAGGCAGTCGTTCGCGTAGTCGTAGTGGAAGTAGAAGAAGGCAACGATGAAGACATCGGTTGGCCATCGGATTCAATGGGAGATGATTTGGAAATTATGTTTTTCCCACAAATAGCTCTTATTTCATGAACACATTTGATGTAAACTCAAGAGTTTTAAGAAAAACAAAGTATTCACTGAACTTGAGTTCACTTTATTCTAATATAGTATCCATTTAGTGAAAAATAAAATATAGCACCCAGATAATTATTCTTTACTTCTTGATTTGTTTTTAAAAATGATAATTCTGTCAAATTCTACATATTATATGATATTACACATTAGTAACACATGAAACAAACATATCTATAATTAACCATGATGATTGTATGAAAAATAAATTCTACTCATTATTATTCTGTAAATAAGTCACTAATGTTTTAATGATAACTAATTACTAGTATTAATAGATATAATGAGACAGAATTTTATTGTTTTCTGTTCAACTAAAATACATAAAATTAGTTTAAAATGCTTTTATTGACACAATTTTGAATTTTTTATTAATAGTGTTTTTTATTAAATACCCGACAGTAAGAAATAATTATAATAATTGCTCAAAATTCATTCATTTGATTAAAGATTAGGACATAAATAAATAGTAACTTTAAGTCACGTAAAATTTAATAGAAAACTAATCAAGCAATCAATTCATTAGAAACGCATCGATTATGTTGTGAATAGACTATAAGAAGTGATGACAACAAGAATTGAAAAAAAAATAAAAACTTGAAAAATAAAATTTCATAAGAATTTAAGATACAATTCACTTGTAATTGCTTTTAAGACACGATTCTATTTGTTATAAACAGTGAAATAGAAATTCCTAATATTTATATCATTGTGATTAACAGACAATAAGTCAATAATAAATATCATTAAACACATTTTACTGTTGTTTAATAATAATGTGAGAATAACTTTGCGTTTTTTAGTATATTTCTAAACTTTTTTGTCAGTACATCGGACTCTAGACATGATTTTGTAGCCACAGATTCCTAACGAATCGGTAATTCTAATGGTTTTTTGTATTCAATTATTTGTGTTTAACATGATTTGCATCGGAAGGAATGGCCGCCCATTTCACAAAATGCTGTAAACCTCTGACCGGAACGTTATGTCCCAACGATTTGACTCTTAAATTGCGGTCATCCGTCAAAAGTACTACTTCTCTAAAAATACTGTTTGATTCATCTGGAAATCAATATTTAAATACATTGTATTCATAATATTTCATAGGATTCACTAAAGTATAGGAATTATACCTGAATTCATATCACTTTCTTTCGTAGCCTTTTCTTTGGGTTTGTCTTTAATGAAGTGAAAGCAAGCGCTGAGAATGAAGTCGTCGTTTGAATTGCCCTGAAGTCCACATAAAAGTCATTACAATAAGAGTCCTCATAATGATTGGCATAACAAGTGCTCCCAAACCTGTGTATCAGTAATTGATTCGCTGATGAAATTAATGGATTCCAAAAGAGATCCCTTCGATGTAATAGCTTTTAATCTCAAACTCTTGTCGTTAAAAGCGGACACCAAGTACTCCATGGCCTCGAGGGCTGCTTTGCCCACTTGGCCCGTGTGGTCGTCGCTAAAAGTCAACGGTTTAGTCGTCTGAATGCCACGAGTCTTGAGTCCATTCAACTCATTAATCACTGAAACAATGGATTGATTAATTTTTGTGAAAACAAAACACAAAATTACAAAACAAACCGATCGCTAAAAGTCAACGGTTTAGTCGTCTGAATGCCACGAGTCTTGAGTCCATTCAACTCATTAATCACTGAAACAATCGATTCATTAATTTTGGTGAAAACAAAAGACAAAATTACAAAACAAACCGATTAACGGAACAATGAGTTCATAATATTTCGATTCAATAATTCGCTTAATTTTGTCCAAATGATCGATATAGCAGTTGGTGTCGGGTATGACATACCGGGGCTGCACTACAATTCTAGACGGTTTGTTTTGGTTCTCTTCGGTTAATACGGCCTTTAATTGAGTTTTAAAACAATTAAAAAGATTTTCTCTATAAGAATGCGTGTAATCTATGGACACATACGTCAACCGTCTGTTTCATTAATTCTTGTTTGTCTTTCGCTTTCTTGAGTTTCTCCTGAAGTGACCACAACTTCTCGATTTCCATTTGTTCCGGACTTTTCACATCAGAATCATTACTCATTGTATTGTTAGTCTCGGCAGAAGATAATTCATAAGAGTATTCATCGGTTTCCGTCTCCGACTATCATATAAAAAACGGATTAGTATTACGGCATAAAAGTTAAGAAATATTGCATACAATCTCTAATTCACTAAATTCTTTGATAATCGTTTGGTCGTCAGTGGGGGTAACGGATGTGGGTATGAGTGATACGAAACCCTTGTTCTCGACATCATATTTAAGGTACGGCTCAACGATTCCACACAAATAGTCACCGAAATATTGAATTGCAGTCAAACGCAAACAGGTTCTCGCCTTTTCCTAAACATTAAATATTTGTTGAATACATTGATAGAAATTAATTTCAAACAACAAAAAAGGCATCACTTTATCATAGTTTGGTTGTGCGAATTGAACGCATTGTGGGGAACCCAGCAGTGGTAGAAAGCCGGCCAAAGAGGTGTCCTCTGGAAGTATGATAGGCTCACAGCCCTCTAATTTGCTGCCAAACAGTTTCACACTTCGGATATTGATTTTCGTTAATAAAGTCAAAAATTCTGCGAAAAGGGTCCAAATATCTCCATCAGCGCGACAACTGTTTTGTACATAAAATACAATTAAATAACTCTTTAAATAATTTAATTTAAACTTATAATTACTTTATTCTGAAGTCAGAGGGAGGGGGTGGCGGACACCACAGCTGCTTCTGACATGACATCCAATCGGTCCATAACTTAATCGTTGGCAACAATTCCGTCAAATCGTCAGAAATGATATCAGAATTAGTTTCGGAAGCCTTTTGGACTTTTAGTGTATTGATAGCGCATTCGAGTATTAATGACATCATTGCGAGCGTCACTTGTATTGCCTGTTCCTGCAGAAGGGAACGACAGTTTGAACCATAGGTTGTGTCTAAAAATGTAGTCATATGTGGTATTAGCATATTATGTAAATTAAATGAATACAAAACTGGTTTACTATCCATACCTTTGAGTGATGTGTGGAAAACTGCAAACATATTGATTGCCAACAGTTGTGACAATCGTTGAGACATTACAGGAATGGGTGATCGACGGAGAAGTGATTGAAACTCTGCTAACATTTGGTTAACAACCGGAACAAATGATTCCATACTATTTATACAGAAGATAAGTCATTGTTATGACAAAAGCAATAAATTAAAAACATTTATCCAATACTAACCCAACTCTTGAGAAAAGTTTTCCGTGAGTGTGAAGGAAACTGAGAACAAATCGTTTGTTTAACTATAAGACAAACAAAGTATGAAATGTTTGAAACAAATATCATAATCTCGACAATCATGGCGTACATCAACGGATGAAAGTGAATCCAAATTCTCTTTCTTGGCGTCGGAATCGGTTTCGAATAACTGCTTATAATTGTTAATCACCGCAGAAGAGCCATCAGAACGGATCCAAATCTCGAGTCGATTCTTATCGGCCGCCAAACCCTCCAACTCTTCCATTCGTTTTCGACGGTTTGCTTCTAAGTCTTGGTTTCGTTTCTTTTCGTTCAATTCGTACTAAAAAACAATTCAAACGAAAATTTTATACAATTTTTGGCAATTTTTATCTAAAAAAGTCTTTAATACCTTTCGCCGGCATTCATCAAAAATAGTCAACAGATTCTCTCTGGCAGTTAGGAAGGGATTACTTGCGGCCAAACTTCTCATATAGTAATAGACGGCATCTAAGCGTCTGTTTTGATACATCGCCAGTAATGCCAACTGATTATAACTGCGGCCGTTCTTCGGCGCCAACATCTGTGCTCTTAAGTAAAAGCTGTCGACAAGTGAAACACAATTAATAGACAATTTCAATAAGAAATGAGTACAAAATGGTTTACAATTTGCTTTTAACAAAAGTCGAGTTCTTTGTCTCGCATTCCCGATATCGCGAGAGATCTCCTAAATAGAGATATATCTTTTGGGCTGAAATGGACACCAGTTTCAGTGTCTCGTAGTTCTCCGAGTTGTCGGAGTCGTACTCGTGGGCCAACAGCTTCTCGATGACAAAGCCATACGTCTCTTGCATTTTAACCAATAGGTTCTCGAAGAAGAGCGACGCCTCGTCTATGATCTTATGAAGACATGTCTTGAGCTCCGACTGTTGTTCGCTGTTCTGCTCCATTAGGCGCCGGTAGTGCTCAATGAACTGATAGAAGGCTGACTTCCATAAGCGCTGCTCGACATTAGTTTCGGCACAAAAGCGCAGATCATTGAGTATAATGTGTTCGTAACGCAATTGGATTCGGTATCGGATTTGTTCCACTTTCTGGGGGTCGTGACAGACAGAGAGGTCCGTCTCGGCGGCCGACGCCTCGTTCAGACTCTTCTCGATAATTGGCTTCAATTTTCGGCGCGAATTCTCCGTGTTTTCCACCGATGCGGCCGACATGAAGTGCGGAATCGCGTACTCGTTGTTTGACCGCAAATATGGCGACAATTGCTGATAATTATCGACTGTTGTGGACAACGAGTTCGTGTCCGGACTCGAAGAGGGCGAGTATTGGATCGGATTGGCTGCTGTCACGTGTTGTGTGGGACGTATGGCTACAGTGGGTTTGCTGGCGTTAAGCGACCGGTTCTGGTGGTGACTGGTGTTGGGCTGTTGTGCCGACCAATCATTTGGTGTCATCTGACTGTTGGGCAGACGTATGAGTCCTCGCTGTGGACCCGCTTCGGCATTAGCTGTCTGTGTCTGAGATGTCGACTCTCGCAGAGAATCTCGTCTTTGGTTCTCGTAATGAGTTTGTTGTGTCTGTTCTGAGTTTTGCTGTCAATTCATACAAACAATTCAGTATAAAATATTTGCATCCATTTCTAACACAGGTATAAATGATACTCAAATTGCATTTAAAATACAAATTAATTTAGATAACACTTCCAGACCCACAATACCTTGATAAAAAATCTTTTCATGTCATATGGTTTTAAACTAATGCAGTGATTGGACAAGAATTTTGATTAAAACTGAATTAAGAATTTTGATTCTAACGATAAATTAGTTTTTATAGATTTTTATAGCTGTGTATACCGTATGGCAATAAATATTTAAATATCGGTAGCAAACAAATGCTTACTTTTTTCAATTGTTGTTGTTTTAGAAAACGGGGCGGAATTTGGTGTTCAAATGTCTTCACATATCTGTTGTGATTGTGTTGCGATTTAATTGCCGTAAAATTGCGTTTATTAGACGCCGACTCATGCTTTACACGAGACTTGTTGTCATTTGTGTTATAATTGCCATCATTTCGAGGGACAGGCATCTCCACATTTGTACCACTGTTTCGTTGATTACTATTACTGTAACTATTAGTAAATTTTTCATTTCTGTCGACATTGGCGTGGATTGGATTGAACTCCACGTTATAGTAGTCCTCATAGTCTTCGTATTTGTCGTGTTTATGCTTTTCGGGCATATTGTGGACCACTTTTGGCTCATTTGGTTTCGTTTTTCTATGAGTTGTCTCCTCTTTATAGTCCACTTTATGCGACACTTCAATGGTTTGGCTTTTATTTGATTCATAATTACTTGAACCCATATTTTCTCCACTTTTGTCCGCAACGTTGGTCTTAGACTGTGATGTCCTGTCATTCCTCTCCAGTCTATCTGTCTGTCTGTCAGACCTGTCACTCGTGTTGTTGTGATGTCTTTGCCTTTTCTCATATTTCGATGACTTATTATCACGTCTTTCGCTGCTCTTCTCCTGTTGTTGTCTTTCATTTCGGTCCCATTTTTGTCTATTATTTCCTATAAATTCATTGCAAATTCAAAACACATTACAATCGAAACGACAAAACAAACATTGAATCCAAACCTGATTTACTGTTTTGAAGTTGTCTTTGGTTGTGATTATTATCAGTGTTTTGCGGAACACTATTCCTCTGAGGTTTTGGCTGTGGTTTGTCTGCGGGAACGGCAGCTTTGGTGTCAGCGGTGGCGGTCTTGTTGTCGGATGCGGTGGTGGAAGGAGTGGCCGATTGTCCGGTGCTTTGTTTGGGCGGAACATACACTTTGATGTCCGGCTTCTTCGCCACACATTTGTTGCTATTATTGTTATTAGACTTCAAATCACTTCTGGAGTCCGTCTTCGGCGACTCAACCATTATCTCATGCCTTAAGTCATCGCCACTTATGTCTGGTTTGCTTTGCACTGAAAATAAGCGACAAAAAGATCGTTAATATCATTGATTGGCACAAAGACTCGATGACACTGACCACCGATGGTGTCACCATTATCTGCTTTCTTAGCAAGGATCTTTCCCATTCCCGGCTTATATAATGCCATTTCTGGTCGCTTTCGTTGATTCGCGGAACCATTGGAACCATTCTTCGGTGACTTTATGTCCATTTAGTGATGTTTTCCGCGATTACTCGTACGGCTGTTGGGAAGCAATGAATCAATAGATGACTTGATTTTAACATTTATTTGCAAATAAACAGCGATTTTGTTGTCAATTGTATGAAAATCTCTAATAGTTTTCAAAGTGTTTAACAAATAATCGTTTAATTAATGCTTTTTAATACGAAATTGTTTTCTGTTTTTGTTATGACTTTTAGTAACTCTTTGAATGTTATGAACAGTATTTGTAAACAAAACAAAGCCTTTCTGTCCATAAATTACGTCCAGTTGTCACAAACAGTACTCTTTGTGATCTCATATTCTTGTGCCCAGAATCTCAAGAATCTCAAGAATCTCAAGAATGTCACGAATCTTGAGTTAAACTATCGTTGAGTTTGTAATCATTGATTACAATAACTCATACATTGAACATATCGACCGTTTTAACCGATAACTTATAACTTATAAGTTATCAGTTAATAATAGGAGACAAACCAAAATAATTCATTTTATTAATCATTTGAAAAACTTTTCACTTTCGGGTGAATGTCTGTTCCTAACGACAAATATAGCGAATAGTATTGAACCCAATAATACTGAGGCATAGGATATAAGGGTCAGGATATAGAAATGCTCAACACTTGGGATGCATAAGACGATCACAAACTTTATTAATTCCATCAGAATATTAACACTCGTCTGAGCGCTGCCCACCATTGGAGGGCTTATGGTCTCGGTTTGGATCAGTTGGTTGACCCCCATGTCGGCCATCCATAGGCCAAACCGGGCCGCAGTAATACCAGACAGCAGTAGAATAACGCCTGTCCTCTCATCGGGTATAATAAACTTTGCGGAGTCACCCAAACATATGGTAAGGCATATGAGTTCAGTTATGAATCCTATTAACGCTGTTATCTTGACGTCAAACTTCTTGACCAGTAATGGATAGCATAGGGTGCCGGTGATCCCCACCAGACTGGCCGCCACTGACACCAAACCCAATATGGTTTCGTTGATACCCTTCTCACTCGCGTATCCAATGGTTATTGAGTCGAACCCTAAGACTGTTAAGTATAGCAACGAAAAGCTAAATCCCGGCCATAAGAATGTCTTGCAATACATGACAAATGCACTCATGTTTAGTATTTTGAATGTTTCGCTCAGTTTTTGTTTCTTCTCTACTCTTAAGTTGGGAACCGATTTGTAGACGGACTGCAAAAGGGTGTACTCGACAACAGCCGAGCATACGTTCCACACCGACATGAATACGGCCGACCATAATAGGGACAAATTCATGAGAGCGCCCACAACTGAAGGCGCCGCCACATTGCAGATTAGGTCCAGACGTCTTAGCATTGCATTCAAATCTTGGATTTCACACATTTCACACATTAAAACATTATATCATTATATTGTAACAGAATATTCCGTGTACCCACCGGTCAGTTGGGATTCAGTTGTGGCTATACATAAAATCCAATCTTTCTCCAGACATGTGGTGAACCCAAAGCTCCATATCTGAGCTATGATTGAAAAGGCGATTAATCCGATCCATGCGATCCATTGCTTTATCTTAAAATGTGTATAAAAATTATAGTTTCAATCAATTTGATAGGCCTATAAATCTCATACATTTTGATCGATGCTTTCAATCTCATAGAGAGCCACACAAACGGCTCCCAACGCCACGAAACCATTTTGAAGAAATAAAGAGATCCGGATTTCTTTCAAACGGGACGTCCTTTCGATCCAATAGCCAATTATAGGCGCCGTCACAAAAACCAATACCGAGGATATAACGCCGTGAATGGCCGCCAACAGGAATGATCCGGGATATAGTTTGATGAAGTATAGGCCAATTGCGAATTGCCACATACGGTCACCCTATGACATAGGATTTATTGTAGAAATGTGCTTGTTACCTCCATAAATGTTTTGTGTTACCCATGCAGACAATACTCGACCCAAATATAGCTTGAGTTTGAGTGATGTTGGGATAGGGATGGGAACGTCGGCATCATTTTGGTCGACAGAATCTATGCTTAATTGCATTCTTTCCATAATTTATAGTGAAATGGTTTTCATATGAATTAAAATTTATATCAAATACATGTATTAAATATAATTTTATACAAATATCATTAACAATAGAAATTGAAATGTTCATGAAAATTCATTTAATAATTAAATCACATAAGAATTCGTGTAATTTTTAAAATAAAAGTTATGTTACTGAATTATTTTGAATTATTTTGCTGAAAAAATTTATATACTGTATTATTCATAAGAATTCTTATTTGCATTTATAAACATATTCTTAAATTAAATTAAAAAGCAAATAATAATTATTTAATAACAAAATAACAATAGAAACAAAAGTGAATCTGAAATAACGATATTTAATAAATGTCATTATGAGATTACAATGAAATTTAATTCCATAGACAATGAAAATACAAAATAAGTGAATAGCTAAAATTACACAATTTATTTGACATATAGTAAGTATTTTTCAGAAAAAAAATCTAGTCATTAATATCAATATTATCTATATATCCATTACTAACAAAATAATTAATAGCTCACATTTGCAAACAATTAATAAAATCATGTGAAAAGAGTTTCTATAAATTTTTCTTTATACTGTAATAACTTTATAATCACTACTTTCTATTAAATATGAAAAATCTATAATATTTTTAAAAAGATTAACTAGTTTAATTACTTACATTATACCAATGTTCAATATAGAGTAATTATATTTTTAATAGTACAGTATATAATCAGAATATTGTTTCTAATATAAATTCATGAAATTGCTTGTTTAATTATTAATTTTTCAAACTTTTAACTCTTATTCAATATAAATAGTTATAATATTTTATGATAGGTGCGAAACGCGTGCAAAAATCCGTGACTTATTTAGTGTAAGACAGGTATCAAGTACACTTACCATATAATAGTATAATAGATTTTGTTAACTGTAACCAATTGCACTGATTTTTATAATAGTCGTAAAATATTCAACGAATTACTTTTTAGTGAAAGTTATTCTGTACTTATTTACTATAAGTTATTTTATACAGTTATACTGGTGTTACAAATATCATTACATTATTAAGGAATATTATAATAAAACAATAAATAAATACAATTAAAAACATATGTCAATGCATAGACATTAGCTTATTTAAAAGTGCTGTTTTAACTAGATTACTTTAAGAACTTTAGTTATCTTAATAATTACTTATAAAAACTAAGGTTTGTGTGCAATTTATTGCATTATAATTAGCATTGAATTGTCGTTAAATTTATAAATAAATTTTTTAAAATAAAATTTAAAAGTATTATCCATTTATTTCATCACTACAACTTGTTCATATTAATTTTTCATTAATTGATAATACAATTCCTTAATTATGGTGTATTATGTTTTTCCAGTAAATTTCTGGTTCAATCAAAGTGATCAAGCAGGTCTCCTACAAAAATCATCGGTTTAATCATTCTTGAACTATACAAATAAACATGACCATAAAGTTGCTAAAAATTATTTTATAAGTTACGGTGTTCAAACTTGGCAATTGTTATTAAATTTTATTATACTGTAATAAATTTAGTAATGCTTATAATTTGTGTAAAATTGTCAATTTTAAATAGGCTGTCATTTCTACTGCATAATTAATTAAATTCATAAAAAATTGTACAAATTGTATTTATAATTTACTAGTAAGTTACTACTATTATTAGAATACAGTAATACTGTAATAATACATGACTTTAGCAAACTATTCACAGAATATTCTTGACATTGATTTAGCTAAATTATATTAAACGCATGAATTTGTATTAGTAAATGGGAGGTAAGATATATACCAAGTTTCAAATGCAATTATAATATACTGTAGAAATGACTGTATAGATTTTATACAATAACTATAGATTCTGTAATGTAAATTGAGAATATATTTGTAATACAGTATAATACAGAAATTTTGTATATTGTATATCTCCAAGAATAATCAATTTAATGTTAGATATGGTTGAAATTGGAACACCAGGCTAACTTATTGAATGAAATAAATTGAATGAACACTAGAATTGGTTGCTATACCCCCCAGTGGTGTACACCTGTGGTCACCCCTCACTCGCACATATCATACGAAAGGCAATGACTTTCTTCATAAACACTTTGCAATGAGACTCACATTCATTGCATTCATTGGGGGACAGTGTGTGAGACAGTAGTGGTAGGACTCACGTGACTGACAGTCAATGCAAACCAAAACAAAACAAACATTGAATGCAAACAACTCTTCAGACAAACACTCATTCGTGATATTATTGTTGTCATTATCTCATTGATAACCACTTGTTGTTTAAGACTTCATTGTCTTATTGGCACTCTTTGTTACCATCACATGAATGAACACCAAAGTCATGGCTCAACGAATGGACTTCGATTTGGACAGCGATCTCAAAACAGTCTTCACGTCAGCCATGGTTTGTATGAGTGAAACCAGTGTATCCACTGTTTGGTGACAATCTGTATGTCTGTATGTCAGCTACAACTGGAGGAAGAGTGCCATTCAATGAGCTCATTGTCTGATGAATGCTATCGTTTCGTGCAAAACGATTTGGGCGTCAATTGCTTCCCAGTCTTCGATGACCTCCGAAGAAGTCATAAATTGTGTGACATTTCCATCAAAGTAATCACCATTTGATTCATACATAACCAATAGACCACTTAATTATCACTAAATCCCTGACAATTTGCTTATTGCTAACCATATGAATAGGTGGACAACCAGTCATTTTTGGCGCATCGGGTGGTCCTCTCGGCTACCGTTCCGTAAGTGCTGACCATTTCAAAGGAACCAATGATGTGATGATTAAACAAAGTGTCTGTAAATGAAATGTATAGCTATTTCCACGCGATGTTCACGACTGACATGAAAGAGAGCACACAAACAGAGGTTCGCATCCAAGACAGCATCGAGGCCTCAGCCATGGAATCGCTTCTGGAGTTTGCATACACAGGCCGTATAGCCATCACCACAGCCAACGTCCAGTCGCTCCTAATCGGCGCCTCATTCCTCCAACTCTTCGGGGTTCGCGACGCCTGTTGTGAGTACTTGAAGATCAGACTCAACACCAATAACGTGTTAGGCGTCAAGTCGTTCGCCGACTCCCTGTGCTGTCACACACTCGTCGACGCCTCCAAGAAGTTCATCCAAAAGCACTTCAAAGAGGTGTCCAAATCGGATGAGTTCTTGTCGTTAGAGTTCAGCGAAATCATCGAAATTATCACTAAAGACGAGCTGAACGTCACCGGAGAGGAGGATGTGTTTCACGCAGTGATGGCGTGGGTTAAGAGGGATGTGGACACCCGGGGCTCACAAAGATGAGAGCACCGGATGGAACTCAGACGTCGAGAAATACGAGCGAAACACTCACTCGAGACGATCATCGGGTGCCAGCATTCATGTGAATACCGTTCCCTCGAATGGCAGTCGTGTTAATAACAACAGCAGAAGACAAAGCAATTCAAGCGCTGGAAGTATTAGTTCTGAAAGTAGGCGCAGATCTCAGGCACCACTCGACACGAGTAACTCGATGGCCGCGAAGTCGAGCGCCAACTCGACTCGCAATTCAACGCCAATTGTGAGCCAACCCCAACCCGCCCGAAGACCCGTCACCACCACTCACATCACACGAACCGATGAACAAATGGAGTCCTCGACTTCTGGTCCACTTCCTAGTCATGCCATCGATGTCGGCAATGGGGGTCCCAGTGGTGCTCCAGGTATTGGTTTTAGTCATTAGATTTTACACCATAGCTTTTACAGTATTATAAAACAACAGTATTAGAAATGTTTGAATGTTTTATCTGAGCCTTTGGTTCAAATGTTTTGTGACTTTTCATTTTTGACAGACTTTCAAAAGCAAACAATTGGCTTATTTTGATGACAATTTAATTTCAACACATGTGTCATGTGATTACTCAAAGAATCTATGTTTTCTTATCTATAATTTTTTAGTCAACTTTTCAAGTTTAAAGCAATTTCTCAAGAAAAAAAGTTAAAACACAGGTACACAAACAAACAATTTAAGTTAAGACACATTGTGAAGAGAGATAACTAAAGTTAATTATTTATAAAACAATTAAACGTTTGTTAAATAGACAGTTAATGAAATCATTAATACCTATTTCTAGTTGACATAAATACATGTTTCAAAAGTAGTGATAAGTTTTCAATAGAGTTATCTTTAAAATTAATTTTTGGAATTAATGGCAAATTTCTTGATAGTGTCGACGAAGGACTGGTTGTTGCACCTGAAGCCCAAGAAGTTCCCATATTTTCCACAAATTGGCGACGAAGTGGTGTACCTCCCGATCGGGCACCGGCTGTATATCGAGACGGTCAGGAAACTGAATCTCTACCGGCAGACCAACACCAATAAGTACGTGAAGTCTGCGAGCGTTTACTTCGCGAGGGTTCGGGAGATTAAGTTTGAGAAACACGCGAACATCCGTTTGGCTCGACTGTCGCTCGCTTTGGTCGAGAACGGCAACGAAAGTAAGAACTACTTCACCGTTAAGTTCCACGACATCGACGGTGTGATCGACTTCATAATCCTGAAGCAGTTATACGAGACCAGTATTATGACCCAATGGGCCACTGGGCAGACATTCCGGGCCATTGTGGACGACAAGTGGTGGTTCGGAAGCATTGTGGGCCGGGATATCACCGACGACAATGTGGCCAACTTTTTCCAGTCGTTCCGCATTGAGTGGGCCAACAATGCCCTTGATAACTTGAGTAACTGGGACCTCGAGAAAGTCAAGGGATCTGTACCTCAGGGTAAAAATCGCTCCCGCAGACAGCTATATTGGCTACTCCTTGCCGTCCGGAAAATAAATAGGCTTCAATTCCTTACCGGCCAGTCCCCTTTCCGATTACTTACGTTTGCGCATAGTTTTCCAACAGATCTTAAACACAATTTGTGCCGTACATTGGTTTTACTGATTGTTATTTTCTTGACAGCATTGACACAAATCATGGCATTAACTGAATGGAAGGCAGTGGCGAAAGTGTTCAATCATTTGGACGGTGAATACGTTGGGGAAGTGGCGTATCCTATAGACCTGGATGTCATCAAAACTCGCGTCGACAATAAGTTCTACCGAAGACAAGCGGCCATCAAATACGACCTGAAGTTTATTGAGTCGAACGCCTCTCTCCTGAACGCAGACGAAGACAGTCTTCTGGTGAGGAGCGCAAGGATTGTGACCTCTATTTGCCTTAAATTCATTGACGACAAGAAGGCCACAGATATTAAAGGCATTTACGACAAAGTGATGGCCGACCACTCGCACCTAAACAAAATCAAGTACCACTCGTGTACCCGTCCGTACCTCAACCCCAACCCCAACACTTTGAATCCAATCATTGAGAACGCGTTCAATGAGATGATGGGTTTGGCCTCCACTTCAGCGCCAACTGAACCGAGCGTCGAATCCGATAGAGAATATCCTGTCATTGATATGACTCTGACTTCAGATGAAGACTCCGTTATGAATGGAAGCGATGACGACGAAGAAGTGTTGATCCCTTTTGTGAAAAAAGAGCGCATTGAAGACATGGATGTGTCGACAACACCGGCGCAAAGGATTTCCAGCAGAAATACATCTCAGAACAACAGCGTCGATGACACGAATCAAGTCTCTAACGATTCACTACAACAACCGGTATTTACGGTATTTATTTGTATCTGTAATATAATTAATGCAATTTTACTCGCATTTTAAGGCCAAACAAAATACTCGCAAATATTTCTGCGTTTTATGCGACGAGACGTTTGGAGAGAGAAATGAAGCGATCGATCATTACTGCCATAAACTGAATATTAAGCTCAAGTGTAGTCATTGTCCACAAAACCTAGCGTTTGAATCACTGCAGCAATACTTGGGTCACAACGAGGAGCACGTCTTTCTCATGAGGGCATCGTTCGATCAAAAGAGATATTTGACTCACAAGTCATGGATCGACAAAATGGTTAAATACATCGACGGTCTCGTGAATGAGCTCAAGATCCAGAAGGAGATCCACCGGCTGTACGGCGACTGGTGTCCCGTCTGTAAGCGCCTCAACGTCTTGACCCACGACTCGAAGCCGTTCTTTAACGACAGGGTATTTAAAAACAATCGCAAACTGGAGAACATTCGGCCGATGGAGGCGGAGATGAACTTCAAGAAGCATATCCAACAACACATGGGATACGAACCCATCTATTTGTGCACTCTTTGCACCAAACCTAACAGCGCTCTCGGCTTCCGCTCGGCATCACTCGAATCGTGTCGACAGCATCTCATCCAAGATCACAAAAAAGATCCCAATATAGACAACCCTAACGTCATGTCATACCTCTCGAACACAAAGATTCCAGATCTTGAGAAAGCGATTCCCACTTTGGTCAACAAATTTATCATTAATTGTCTCAACTATTAAACTTATTCGCATCACAAGTATTTCAATTCAGTTGACATTAACACAAATAACCATTGATAGCCAACTGCTCAACCATTGCATTACATACACATTGAATAACTTATTGCCAATAATTACCGTTAGTATAAATAACATATGATTTTCTATTTTGTTTCCATTATTTATTATTCATTGATTTTTCGATTGGTTTCAACCATTAAACCAATCAATAATTAAAAGTTGATTTAAATGTATCTTTTATGTTATGTTAAATAATATTAAGAATATTCTTAACTCTATACCTATTCTTATCAATCAAAAGCAATTGTCGTACCGATAATACCGGTCATAATTCAAACAGTTAAATCACAAAACACTATATTCTTACCGTTTACCTCAAATATTGTCTACTTTTGTATTTTAATATTTGTACACCTTTTGCTATAAATACTGTAACTCTTGTATAAGTTATAGTATAACTGTTATACTGTATATTGTAATCAGTTAATTTAGAGTCTACTGTATTGATAACTTATATAATCTGTATTATTTGATTGGTTATAATTGACAGCAATTAAAATAAAAGTGTTGTTTTAAAATTTTTAAACATTATTTTTAATCATTTAAATACATATTTACAATAAACTCATGAAAATATAATAAAAATTGATTACAAACAACAGTAAATCACAAATTGATGGCCGCTAATAGTGTATGAAATCATATTTGAGATGATATTCACTTTAAATACATTTAAATATTTATAGGTAAACGTTTTATCAATAAATGGGAATAACTCCGACCTATAAATAGCAACAAAAATAGTGATTTAGAAATGGTATTAAACACAAACCAATCACTACTTACTCCGACGCCTCCCTCGTGAGCGGCCATAGATGTGGTGAAATCCCAACAATTTTTCTCCACATTATAGACTTCAACAGTACTTAGATTTGAAACGCCGTCTGAAACACAATACAAATATCACAAAAAAGTGGTCACAAATGTTGAGACATACCATAGCCCCCAATGGCGTACAGAAGGCCACAGTTGGCCACTAATGCCACACGACTTCGCATTACATTCATTGGTGCTGTCGATGGGAGAGAGAGAGAGGGAGAGAGAGAGAGATATGTAATCAAAATGAGGGTACAGTTAACGTGTTGGCCATACCTATGAAACTCCATTCCTCTGTCTTAGGATCATATACTTCAGCCGTTTGCAAGAAAGTCGATCCGTCATAACCGCCGCAGACATAGATTTTGCCCTTAAGTGTGGCCACACCTAAACGGCACCTCTTTGTACGCATGGGTGCCATAAAAGTCCATTTGCCGGTTTGCGGGTCTAATCGCTCGACCGAATCGAATATAGAGAGGCCGTCGTGTCCTCCCAGAGCGTAGATCTGGCCCTCAAAGGCCACCACACCGGCAGCCGATCGGTGTCTGGACATTGAGGTAACCATTGCCCACTCGTTGCGGTCCAGCGAATAGCACTCGACTGTACTGAGCGACGACACGCCGTCATAACCGCCGCAAACGTATAGCATATTGTGAAGAGTGGCCGCACCCACAGCACTGACCAGTCATTCAAGTATATTATCAAAACACAGTTAACCCACGAATGAGGCTTACCTTCGCTTGCAGTTCATTGGCGCCACTTTAGTCCAACTCCTGTTCTTGGGATCAAACACTTCAACAGTACTCAGTCTTTCGCTTCCATTATAGCCTCCAATGGCATAGAGTTTGGAGGCCATGACAGCCACACCGACCCTCGACCTCAACATTGTCATTGCTTCTGCCATTTTNTCCAACTCCTGTTCTTGGGATCAAACACTTCAACAGTACTCAGTCTTTCGCTTCCATTATAGCCTCCAATGGCATAGAGTTTGGAGGCCATGACAGCCACACCGACCCTCGACCTCAACATTGTCATTGCTTCTGCCATTTTCCAGTGACTCGTCTGCGGGTTATACACCTCTACAGTACTCAATGAGTCGCCGTTTTTGGTGAGCCCTCCCACCGCATAGATAAGACCCTGAATATCGTTACAACACCGGACACGAGTTCGGAAACTCTGCATAAGTGGTCGTCTCTGTGGCATCAGATGGTAATCCTTGGCCTCATCGACCAAATCGCGACATGAATGCGAAGTCCGGATCAACTCTTCGGTGATGACATAATCGGCGACGAACTCAGGCGACAGAAGCGGTAGACGAACGCACGTCAAGAGGTGTGGCAGTTGTGAGCCCCGGGTGTCCACATCCCTCTTAACCCACGCCATCACTGCGTGAAACACATCCTCCTCTCCGGTGACGTTCAGCTCGTCTTTAGTGATAATTTCGATGATTTCGCTGAACTCTAACGAC
>CAJPVJ010000369.1:0-27172 GCA_905397405.1 Oppiella nova
TCTTATTTTTATTTATAGATGTATTAATATATCAGTTTTTGTTATGGTTTTGATTCATTTGAGGTCAAACTTTATGGCGATGAGGGCAGGGATGACACCACTGATGATGAGGAGTGTATGGAGAGTGCATAGCAAGGAATGAGTTGCTATGGGTTACGGCTCAAGAATAAAGTACAAGAGATTTAGGGTTTGAGTCTCGCATTTGCAACATCCATACGACCAAACAGCCAGTGCTGAGAGCATAGGCTGATAGGCTGTGCACTCACTGCTCGCATTGCATTGTGAGCTGTGATTCGCATCGAATTACATGACTATTGAACACAAGACATGATTTGAAAGTTGCAATAAGTTTGAGGTTTCTTGAAATTCGCTACACAAACTACACGACACTCTCATTGCTATACGAGTTGTTCAACACATATATGAGAAGCACTTTCGCGTAGTCCGACCGCAGGCTATCGTTCACCACAACTGGCTCTATGTATTGGACACTCAAACAAACAGACTGTTTGTCACCACTGACTACCTTTCATGAGTGACCCAAACTACTTATTAATTGATAAACTAATCCTTAATAATTGATTTCAAGCGATAAGTTTGAGTAATGTTTGTCGTGGTAAACGTGTTTCATCTGATAACTCAACTCATTCTCCATCAGTTCATCGGATATGTTCAGACATTGCCTCCAATTATAAGAATAGGTAATTAATTTCATTAATATATAGACATTATTTAACATTAATTAACGGATTTATCTAAAGAGAGGCATTACATAGGATTTACAAAATTTATTGCCTTTTATTTGTTGAGTGACTGAGTCTTACAAGAAAGTACTCTTTCGGTGATTTGAGTCTTAAGATCACAGTTTCAAGCATTTCTCCAAATCCTGTTATAATATTAATGTATTTGCAGCAGATTTTTATGTAAAGATAATATTTTCTATTTTCACTTTTATTGTTATCTCGATCTATTATAAAAGCCATTTAAAGCAGAGAGATTTGCCTCGATATTAATCAAATCATTCAAATACTTGCCATTTGTTGACTATTTGTGCACTTTTTATGTAAACTGATTGTTAGAAATTGTTATTTATGATAAGATATTCAAAACTGTTTTAAAACTTTTTACAATTACAGTACATTTATAACTGAAATTCAATTACGAAAGCAATTCATAAAATATAATTTTATTTTTTAAGACTCGAAACATAATTTAATCGTTTCTCTATAGTAAAGGGCAAACAATTTCAAGTGTGTTATACTAATGTATTTTGTGTTGATCTCCACAATAATTCAATTTCTTGTATATATTTTTAAAGTCCACTCTTCCATAAAATACTGATAAAGAAGTAAATCAAATAAAAATCAATATTTCATCAAAAATTACAACTATTTATTTCATTTTCACGGAATAGTAACCAATAAATATTTTTAATATTTATATCAATCATTATTCAATTAAAATGAAGTTTAGGAAAACTTTAAACGGCTAAACGGTTTTACATTTACCCCAATATTTTATGTTTCAAATACTAAATATAGATTTGTAATTTAGTAAAAATTTAAAAATATCTCTATTCGCTATAATTTGCTGTAACTAATTAGGTTGATTAGTTAATTAAAATAAATTACATCTAAAATTCGTTGCTATAATTAATTAATATATTTATAATTTAAAATTTTTATACATTCTACCTATTAATTAAGTATAATATTATTTAACAATAAACTAATTCTAAATAATGAGTCGAGTTATCCCTCCATAAGAGCCGCGCTTTGCCGACGAGTGACTGGCCGTCGGCCTCGAGCTGTCGGCGCATCTCATCTGTGGTCATAGTCTTCGGCTTTCGGATGATTAGAGAGATTCCGAAGTTCGCGAAGAAGATCCAGAAGACGAGTTGACAGGCGTTGAGGGCACACATGAGTCGGTAGTGTCCGCACCGTTCGTTGGCGTACAGGAGGACCGGCTTCTGGTGATCGGCCGTCAAGACGTTGGCGTCGATCACTGTGTTGTTGGGGTTTGCGATGGACTTCTTGTTCAGGATATGACTCTTGATTTGTTGCACTTTCGATGAGTCACGCGGTGATGGTGTCGGCGGTGGTGGCGATGATAATGGACGGCACGTGTTGGTGACAATCGGTGATGACTTGTGGGCGCAGTTATGGATGATATACGGCGTGTGTCTTAAGAATCGGATGTGTAGTGAAAGCATGACTTTCGGTGATATTATCTGTGGGTTAGCGACGAGTTGGCGATGAGTTGCGGATCAGTTGGTGGTAGAGCTGAGGGGTTGGGATCAGTTGGCGTACCATAAGAGTCGGTGTCGTATGATATGATAATTAGTTTTAAGTTTTTTCGTTTGATTTAAAAGTGTTTTGTTTTGGATTTGTTTTCATTCAAAACGGCATTGAATGGTAAACAGCGTTGTGTTATGTTTTTTGTTTGGGATTTATTCCCGGAGTTCATGATTCTTGTATTGGATATACGGTGGGAATATAAGGAATATTTATATTATTCCCGAAATTCATATGATTTCTTGTGTTATCGAAACCTCGTATCTAATCATATGTTTATTACATCACAGTATACAAACTAAAAGACAAGTCTATTTGAATCCGTAGTAGTGGTACCTTTTATTACATACAATTGTATATGTGTATGAAAATTGTTCAGTATTAAATAGTCCCAAAACATTTACAACATATACGTCCACTAAAAGCACACACACAAACTCATTGGGTGTTTATTATTGTAAACAAAAGCCTAAATGAAAACAAATGGCAAATGAATGTCACATTTAATTGCGATTATAATTAGCTTTTAATCCGTTATTTAATCGCCAAATACACGCTAAGCAATGGAAATATACAAAACGATCCCGATCATGAAGAATTTGCCCCTGGTCATTGAGTGCATATGCGCTTTCGGTGAGTGAATTAATAAATTTAATTATAAAATCAATTTTAATTGCATTTTGTATTTAATAAACCTATTTATAAACCCATAGACGACTACATAATCATTGGCACTAAGCAGGGTCACCTACTCATGTATAAACTCGAGATCAAATACAACCAAATGAATGGTAAGTGCGCTGAAGAGTTCAGTGTCCGCCATTAGATCCACACTAATCTCTGTATCTAATTATCCCACAAATGCACTCAAAAACCTCTTCACGTGTCCATACAATCGATTTACACGACTCTCGATGACTACAACCAATTGGTACAAAATTATCTCATCGGTGGTAACGATCATAACCCCAGAAATCAAACCAGAGATCCATTTGTTGCGCTCAAACAAGGCGTTCGCTAAGAAGCCCATCGTTCAGATCGAAGCGGTTCCCGACCTCCGCATACTTGTGTCCCTATCGGACAACGTGGTCAGTGTCCACAACTTGGATCAGATGACGTTCCCACTGATCACGTGTGTGACCAAAACGAGGGGCGCCTCCCTATTCGTGCTGGACGTCCAACGGCAGCGAACCCTTACGGGTGAACACCAGTGCACTCTCCGGATGTGTGTTGTCGTCAAATATCACTTACAGCTCTTCTACTGGAAGAATAACGACTTTCACGAGTTGTCGGCCGACCTAAAAGTGCCGGATCTGCCGAAAACGATCGCCTGGTGCTCGCAGTCCCTGTGCGTAGGCTTCCGGTCGGACTACTCGCTCATCAAAGTGGTGACCGGAGAGCCCAAAGAGCTGTTCCCGACGGGTGACAAACCGGAGCCATCGGTGGTGCTGTTGGAGGGCAACCGACTGGCGCTCGGAAGGGACGGCAAGACGTATATCATGAACGCCGAGGGCTCGCCGGTACTCAACTACCCGATCACGTGGTCGGACACACCCCTCAGTCTGGTGGACGACTCGCCCTATTTGGTGGCCGTATTGCCCAACAATGTCGTGGAACTGTTGACAGTGGAGCCCAAAGTGGACATTCAGAGGGAGGACTTGTCGGACAAGTTGACCACAAATCGCATAAAACTGATCGTCAAGTGCGCCAACAAGAGGGGGCACCTCCTCCTCGCGTCAGCCAATGACGTATTTTGTATGATACGAGTGCCGCCCGAACAGCAGATCTACAAACTGATGGCTGAACACCACTTCGAGTTGGCCCTACAGGTGGCCGACATGTGGACCGACAGCTCGGAGTATGAGGTGATCGGTGGCGACGAGGGGTTGGCCCCCGCGGGCGGCGCCGGTATCACCAAAAAGGAGCAAATGATGGCTAAGATCAAGAATATGCACGCATTTGACTTGTTCTGTAAGAAGCAGTACAAGGAGGCGCTCCTACTGTTCCTCAAGTTGGGTACCGACCCGTCGCAAGTGATCGGTCTGTTCCCGGACCTCCTGCCCGACGACTTCCGCAACAAACTCGAGTACCCGTCGAAACCGCCGGCGCTCGTGGGCCACGACCTCGAGACGGGACTGTTCTGTCTCATCGACTATCTGCTGGAAGTGCGTCGAAATCTGGCCAACGATAAGTCGGTCCACAACAGCGCCATTACCTCATCTACCGGTAGCGCCGGTAGTAGTGATAACAGTGCCGTCGTCGATGGCAACGCCTCAGCCAAAGCCAAGTATCAGCTCAAGAGTATCATCGACACCACGCTCTTGAAGTGCTACCTGCAGACCAACGACGCACTGGTAGCCCCGTTGCTACGGCTGCCGGACAACCGGTGCCACTTGGAGGAGGTGGAGAAGGCCCTCAAGAAGCACCACAAGTATAATGAGCTGATTATCCTCTACCAGAACAAGGGTCTGCATAAGAATGCGTTGGATCTGCTGTACAAACAGAGCCGCAAACAGGACTCGCCGCTGGCCGGGTATAAGCGAACGGTGCAGTACTTGCAGCACATGGGCGCCGAGCACCTGGAGCTCATATTCGAGTACAGTGGGTGGGTGTTGAAGCAGCACCCGGAGGAGGGCGTCAAGATATTCACCGATGACATGGCGTCCGACACGGAGCTACTGCCCCGACATGAGGTGATGCTGTTCCTGCAGCAGACAAATGGCGATCTACTGATCCCCTACTTGGAGCACGTGATACACGTGTGGAACGACACCACACCGGCCTTTCACAACACCCTGATTCACAAGTATAGGGAACGCGTGAGGATACTGTTGACCGACTATAAGAGTACCTGCGCTGAGGGCGACGAGAGTGTAGGCGCCGGTGAGGAGCCGGGAGAGTTGGGTGACCTGAGGCGCAAACTGTTGACGTTTTTGGATGAGTCCGACCACTACTCGACCGAAACGCTGCCGACGTATCTGTTGAATGACGGGTTGTTTGAGGAGAGGGCTGTCGTTATGGGAAAGATTGGTAACCATAAGGAGGCGCTCGTCATATACGTCCATATGCTTCACGACACGCAACGCGCCGAACAGTACTGTCAGCGGATGTACGACAAGGGGTTGGACGCCAATAAAGACGTGAGTTTTCGGAGCCTTTGTTTTATATTATAGTCTCTCTCTCTCTCTCTCTCTCTCTCTCTCTCTCTCCCTAAAAGTTCTCTAATAATTATTAATAGCTCTCTCACAGTCTCTCTCAGCACTTAATACATAGCCTTAACTTATGCCTCAATCACTGCAATATTAATGAGAATTTATGCGAAAATCGATAAAAGTTGTCAAATCTTATGAATAATTTGCTCCGAAATTACTCATCGATTGGCCGTTAATCCCATTAATCGTATGCAGAAATTGCTTATAATTTGCATAAATATATGAACAAAATATGCAAATATTTTGAAAACTTTTTTTAGTTTTTTGTTGCTATATATATTTTGGAAATCAGTTTTTTGTTAGTTTTCCCTTTGCTTTAAATATTTGAATATAAATTAAATTTTCAATTTTTTTCACTCTTATTATGTGGAGAGAGAGAGAGAGAGAGAGAGAGAGAGAGAGATGAGGCAAACAGTAGGGCTCACACACTCATACCTGCATATACACAGTACACCTGTGCTGTTGATATAGTATTGCGGAAGGAAAGTTGAACTCCCGGTGCCCATCGCTATTGCGATCGTAAATCTTGTTTCCAATACTCGCGCCTCATTTGCCTTATAATTAATTTCAATGGCATTCAAATCCTATGCAAACCCCCTTTTTATCTAATCTACGGCTCACAGAGTTTTATATAATCTCGGGTTTTGGTATTTTTATTGTCAATTAATTGAATGTATAGTTTAGGAGACAATTCGCTTATTTATTACACATAATATGCAAATACAGAGTAATATATTCACGGCCCGGGATGTCTCGTGTAGTGTTGGGGGAACCGGACTTTATGTGCACTTTTCCGATGCCTTTTGAAAACGGTTTTTGTTTTAAGAAATTTATAGTCATTTGAAAACAGATTTATTTATGCATTAAAAAAGTTTTCGGAAAATAGTTTTTTTGTCTCTTGTTGTTTGAACTCAACTTTTTTGGGTTTGCTTTTGGTTTTACGCATAAATAGGAATTGAAAATTGCATTCAATTTTGTGTCGATAAAAATCTCTGTATTTTTTTTCTCTGTTAAATCCATTTCCCAATCGCTGAGCGAAATCTCTTACACTAAATATGTTTTGATTAATCGATTTGTAATCAAATGCAATGATTGATGACAACGAACCGGGAGTTTTGGGCATCATTTTCATTGCGAGAAAACTGATTATAAATACAAACTTTTTTGTTGTTGTGTTTCCTTTGCATTACTTTCATGTGTTTTTAAAATACATGTAATTTTCTTCGCAACTATTTTAATTCAATTCTCGCACCGGTATGTTATATGTCTGGTGGGCGCACAGGTATTCCTCACACTCTTAGATCTGTATCTATCGGTGCCACCGCTGATGCCGTCGAAAGTGGCGGCGAACCCATCGCTCAGCAAACTGGAGGCCAATATCCAGTCGGCGATCAGAGAGAGAGAGAGAGAGAGAGAGAGAGAGAGATGAGGCAAACAGTAGGGCTCACACACTCATACCTGTATATACAACAGTACACCTGTGCTGTTGATATAGTATTGCGGAAGGAAAGTTGAACTCCCGGTGCCCATCGCTATTGCGATCGTAAATCTTGTTTCCAATACTCGCGCCTCATTTGCCTTATAATTAATATATGGTTTGCATTTCAATGGCATTCAAATCTTATGCAAAACCCCTTTTTATCTAATCTATGGCTCACAGAGCCTTAAATATATAAACTCGGGTTTTGGTATTTTTGTTGTCAATTAATTGAATGTATAGTTTAGGAGACAATTCGCTTATTTATTACACATAATATGCAAATACAGAGTAATATATTCACGGCTCGGGATGTCTCGTGTAGTGTTAGGGGAACCGGACTTTATGTGCACTTTTTCCGATGCCTTTTGAAAACGGTTTTTGTTTTAAGAAATTTATAGTCATTTGAAAACAGATTTATTTATGCATTAAAAAAGTTTTCGCAAATAGTTTTTTGTCTCTTGTTGTTTGAACTCAACTTTTTTTGGGTTTACTTTTGGTTTTATACATAAATAGGAATTGAAAATTGCATTCAATTTTGTGTCGATAAAAATCTCTGTATTTTTTTCTCTGTTAAATCCATTTCCCAATCGCTGAGCGAAATCTCTTACACTAAATATGTTTTGATTAATCGATTTGTAATCAAATGCAATGATTGATGACAACGAACCGAGAGTTTTTGGGCATCATTTTCATTGCGAGAACTGATTATAAATACAAACTTTTTTGTTGTTGTGTTTCCTTTGCATTACTTTCATGTGTTTTTAAAATACATGTAATTTTCTTCGCAACTATTTTAATTCAATTCTCGCACCGGTATGTTATATATCTGGTGGGCGCACAGGTATTCCTCACACTCTTAGATCTGTATCTATCGGTGCCACCGCTGATGCCGTCGAAAGTGGCGGCGAACCCATCGCTCAGCAAACTGGAGGCCAATATCCAGTCGGCGATCCAGTTGTTGACCAAACACTCGACTAAAATCAATGCCTTGAGTGTCGTGAAGCTGCTGCCGGCGAGCGTACCGGTGCTGGCGATCGAGGAGTTTCTGCAGTCGACCACTAATCACCTGCTGATGGAACGCCACTCGAAGCAGATCTTCCGCAACCTATTGCTGGCACAGCACCTGCAGGTACAGCAGCAACGGATCCGTTTGCAACAGAATAAGCTGGTGGTCGACGAACACGACTCGTGTCGGGTGTGCCATAAGAGGATCGGCTTAAGGTATGTCCCCATCGACAGTAACCGCGGAGTAGATTCCGTGCGATTATAACGACTGCGCTATTAGTGCCTATACTTTGTCTGTAGTGTTGTTTCGCTTGATAGCGAAGTAGAGATGTTATCGATAGTAATACAGCTGTTATTGTGATGCGATAGCGAGTGTTGATTGTAGTTTTAGATGATTTTTGATATTTTTTGCATTGAAAACAAAAGTAAAATTAAATTTTCATTTTTGGCTTTATTTGTGTAGTGTATTCGTACGGTTCACTAATCGAGATTTGGTTCACATTGGCTGCAGAGATAGGTATACATCAAAAGAGCTCCGACACCTCGCATCGTAGCCGTGTTTTAGTGTTAGGAGTAGATTATTATCTCGTGTTTTGTGTTTTGTTTTTTTTAATGAAATCAATTTTTTACGACTATTTATTAAATTTTATTATTTTTTCGGTTAAAACTTTATTAAAAACTCATAAAATATATACTATTTTTTTCGCTGCCATTAAACTAATTGCGAATTAAAAGTCATTTTTATATACTGTATAATAAATATGATATTTTCCACAACATTATGATTAGTGTAATGTGTTTTGAAATTGCTTTTCGGTTTAATATAACCATTATTTCGTGTGATTTTGAATTTTCTGCTCTCTCTCTCTCTCTCTCGTATTCTATGAACCAACAGGTGATTCAGTGGTTGACATCTGTGTCGGGGTCTATACACAGGAATTGTAGCGTTTTTATGACTTTTTTGATAGTAATTTATATCCGTTTTGAGGGATGCCATCAAAATCTACGGGAATTTGTGTTTTTTCGCACATAAACTGCGCGAATAAATGACATGTTTTAGGCTATAAATGGGACCAGAAAACGGTGGGTAACCCTTTGCCATATGAGTTCCTGTGGTACACATGAGAGACATACCATAATAATTCATATAAGATTGTAGTGGAAAGGGATGGTAAGCGAAAATAAGAGCACAAAAAATAATAAAAACACAGTTTTATGACATCGTAATGATCGCATGACTTAGTGCTCTTGACTTTGGGTATAAAATACTTGTTTTTTCGGTACCAAAAGTGAGTGACAATTGTCTCACAAAAGCCATCAAAATATATGGTATAAGACAACAATCGTTGTCTATAATAATGGGTAGTATTTGAGGGCTGAACGTGAGGTCTTCGGCGGACAAAGTGTTTTGTGAAATTGAATTGTGAGTTGAGTTTTGAAAAATAAAAATTTTGGTTTGAATTGTAGTTTTTTATGTGGAAACGATTGTCTACTGTGTAGTGACTATGAGATTGTACAACGAGTTCATAATTATGAACCAAAAAAGTTTTTTAATGTGTTTTAATGTTTTATGTGTTTATTCTCACGCATCCAGACATTGAAATCATATATATTTTACTATAAAGTTTTGTTCATCTCTTAGAGCTCTCTCTCTCTCTCTCTCTCCAGAAGTAGTTTCTTAAAGACATTAATATTTTTATTGATTTTCGCATCACTTTTATTATATAATACGCGATAATAATAATTAGATATTATATACAAGTAGTTATGGAAAAAGTAATTTCGTTTCAGTGATGGAAAAAATTTTGTCTTTAATTTCTCGTTGCTTTACGATTTGCAAACACATCTGGGAATTACATATAACGCGAAGGGAATAGTAGGCACCGGCTATGGCACTGGTATTTAATATCTAAATGTCTTTCGCCTTAAGGACACGAGAAATTGTGCGCCACTTGTGTACACATTTCGCCTAAATTATAGACAACTCTCTCTCATATACTCGACGTCTCTCTCTCTCTCTCTCTCTCTCTCTCTCTGACTTTCATTTACTTTTACGAGAGACTACCGAAACGATTAACAAAATTCTTGTTTCGTTTATTTTAATTTAATTTATGATACGTTAAGCGAGATCTCTCTCTCTCTCTCTCTCTCTCTCCAGAAGTCGTTTCTCAAAGACATTAATATTTTTATTGATTTTCGCATCACTTTTATTATATAATACGCGATAATAATAATTAGATATTATATACAAGTAGTTATGGAAAAAGTAATTTCGTTTCAGTGATGGAAAAAAATTTTTGTCTTTAATTTCTCGTTGCTTTACGATTTGCAAACACATCTGGGAATTACATATAACGCGAAGGGAATGGTAGGCACCGGCTATGGCACTGGTATTTAATATCTAAATGTCTTTCGCCTTAAGGACACGAGAAATTGTGCGCCACTTCTGTACACATTTCGCCTAAATTATAGACAACTCTCTCTCATATACTCGACGTCTCTCTCTCTCTCTCTCTCTCTCGCTCTCTCTCTCACTCACTCACTCACTCTCCCATACTCTCTCCATTCTCTCTCTTACTCTCTCGCATACCCTCTCACTATCTACCAGTGCCTGAGAGCAAAGGTAAACGTACCCCAACTCACGAGTTAGTACTCTCACAGTTAGTCAATGACTACCAGTCACTGGAGGCTTGAAATACAGGACTGAATGGCAATCCTATCGCTAACTCCAACCCCGCTTAGGCTGTGTCTACGCGTTTGGTCGGTCGCACACACATACCGGAGCCCACATCGAGTGGATGTGCGTGTGTCTGAGCCATAATTATTGTCGATTTGCAAATTGATTTAATGATCAACTGATTGGCGAACTGCACATTCAGGAGGAATATTCTGGAGCTAATCATCTGTTCAATCGGTTCACTCGCTTAACGTATCATAAATTAAATTAAAATAAACGAAACAAGAATTTTGTTAATCGTTTCGGTAGTCTCTCGTAAAAGTAAATGAAAGTCAGAGAGAGAGAGAGAGAGACTTTCATTTACTTAATAAAAAACTTTTCAAACAAACACATCAAACATTAATTTAAATTTAAATACAAAAATTCTTTGCAAACAATTTTTTGCTTAAATGTTTGATTGACTTGTTTACCAATAAATGGCACCAAAATTAATGACCAGTTTTTTTGTGGCAAAGATTTTAATCAAATGATAATCTAAATAATTAAAGCACACATTTTGAAAGTTTAATTAAATCAAAATCGTATAAAATGTTGAGATTTTTTGGGTTTTTCTAAACTTTCTTTTACTCTAAAAAAATGACTGAAAAATCTTGAAATTATTAATCATTTGTCGAGAGATTTAAAATTCAGACCGAAATCCGAAAGCAATTACTAATAAAAAGATTATAAATGGCAACTCGAAAGCCATTAAACATTTTTAGTGTGGATTTAATTTCATTGTGTGTTTTGAAAATGAAATTTTTCGTAATAAAAATGTGATTTCTTTCTAATATATTACGTTAGGATTGAAGTGATGATCACTTATTGAGAGTCAAATCGCGATCGCAAACGGCGGGCCATTAAACATAAATTGTATAATCAGTTTACGGACAGGTATTTCGCTGGAAAGGTATGTGCAGTAAAAAGGCGATTCATAAAAATTGTTAAGACTTTTACCATTCAAAGGGCTAACTATCGACTAATTCGTGAATTTAATACTTAATTTTCAAAACCATAAGTGTTTTGTGATTCATAAGCGAAATCGTATTGAGAATTGAAATTTATTACTGAATTCCATAAAGTTATATATTAATTTTTGTTGTTTTACGCTAATTTTTTTATTTGATTTATTGCCCACAAAAACAGTCAGAAATGATGAGAGAGAGAGAGAGAGAGAGAGAGAGAGAGAGCCTTAACCTGAGCTGCAAATCATTTTCATGAGACAGATATACTGTACACAACGATTTGAAACTTTATATATCCGTAAACTGTATTTAAAATGTAATAATAATTTAAATAAAAGCAAATATCTTCGTCTCTCTCTCTCTCTCTCTCTCTCTCTCTCTCTCTCTCGCGTAAGAGAGAGTATAATTTGAATGGGCGTCGAGTGAAATGGCATCAAAAACTTTGAGATACGAAACAATCATCTCTTTATTTTTTATCGATCAGAGAGAGAGAGAGAGAGAGAGAGAGAGACGTTTTGTATCGAAAAAAATAACAACAAAAAAGTTTTTTGTATATAAAAAACATTGAAATTCAATCTAAAAATATTTTGATCAGATTTTTCCGTTCGTATCGCGAAATGCAAAGAGTTTTTTGCGAAAACTTGTCGGACGACTACATAAAAAAGTGAATTAAAAAAGTTTTTTCTTTGCACTGAATTTATATCCCATTTCTCTCATCATAGCATAGATGAGAGTATTTTGATCACAAAATGTATAATTTATAGCCAGGCTATTTAGACTCTCGTGTGACCGTTAATACAAATTCGTGATTCAAATGCTTAATAAATAACATTTTATGTATATATTTCGCTATAATTATAAGAAATATATTATAATTTCTAATTAAAAAGTCGTTTGAGTGTATAATTTGCGGAGAGATTAATACATTTAAAAAGTTATATGTTATATATAAATATATACACACAGAGTATAAAGTTATATTAATATAATAATTCATATAAAAAAGGGCAGTGAATGAGAAAATTGTATAATGTTTTCATTATAGGAAACAAGATTTTTGAGAGAAATTTCTTATTTACAATACATTTTAAAAACACTTTTCACACATTAAGAGGGAAATGGTTTTTGCATTTTTGTGTTATATTAATGAATCAATTTTTGTGTTGAAAAAGGAGTTTTTGAGAGAAAAAATGTGTGAAAAATGGGCTCAAATTTGCCACAAAATTTGCAACAAAAGGATCACAATTTATATCCACCCGTCAGTCAAACCCCTAACCACTTGCCAGTCAATGGCATACAAGCCATTAGTCTATGAATGGAGTATTGAATTGATTGAGAAATAAAAGTATATAAAAGTTATTATATTTTTAACACAAAAAGGATATTTATGTCGATATAAAAGAAGTTATCATTTGAGAGGACTTATGAAGTGATAAGAAAAATGAAAAAAAGTTTTTATGAATCGATTGCTATCCACACAAACAGTTAATGCATTAAACGATTGCTAAATAGGAAACCCTTTGATATTAAATATAAGTTATTATATAACTATAGTCTCGTCGCTACCAATCAGTCAAAGGCTTTCATAAACGGCTTTAAAATTAATTACATTTTGAATGCAATTTCTATTTTGACTGTTAATAACGTCTGTGACGATCGGCTAATCGTTATTGTGTGTCAAAACATATTTAGCACACAATTGTCTGCCGTAATAAACTTCATTCAAATAAGTTTTTTATTCAAATACATCACAAAAAAAGTAAAATCTCTTTATTTAGCGTCTAATCAATTAATTGACTGTTTTTTGCCGCTTTGTTTGTGTCGACAATAATTGCGATGCGATTGTTAGCTCACAAAAAGTTACCCAAAAAAAGTAATAATAACTTTTCACTTCAATTGTACAAATGTCTAGCCCTGAGGGCATACCTACGAAGTGAATATTACTTTTTTTTGTTGCTTTTGTCTGTAGTTATGTATTATGTGTTGCAATGGATCGACACTCGTATGGACTCGAAATTTAGTTATTATCTGAGAGAGAGAGAGAGAGAGAGAGAGAGCTATTATATAGTTATAATAGCAAACATTGTATTCATAAATCGAGAGTCACTTATATTGCATAATAAAACTTACCAAAAGAAACTTTTTAGACAGTGTTAAACATTTTTAAAATATGTATTCAAACTCATGGCATTAGTATAAATGCAATCGAAATGGAAACACAAATCATAATTACATATTATTTCGACACAAAAAATCAAAAAACTTTTAAAAATTCAATTATAATTATAGGCTTTACGGGGACGGAGTGATTGACGGCTACTGAAGGCATATCTAATTAATATATTAAATTCAGATAACATTTTCACGAAGTGAATATTACTTTTTTTTGTTGCTTTTGTCTGTAGTTATGTATTATGTGTTGCAATGGATCGACACTCGTATGGACTCGAAATTTAGTTATTATCTGAGAGAGAGAGAGAGAGAGAGAGAGACTTATTATTCATTTATGTATTCAATTGCTATACAAAACTGTTTGCCTGTATATCCACACTCTGTTTGGTAAATGGCAATCATTGTCAACTGTCAGTTCCCCTGTCGAGCCTATCATAATAGTGAGCCGGCACAGGCCTTTAACTACCAACCCATCCCATTGTCTATGAATATGATATTTTTTGTACATATTTTTTTCGGAAAATGTTATCTGAATTTAATATATTAATTAGATATGCCTTCAGTAGCCGTCAATCACTCCGTCCCCGTAAAGCCTATAATTATAATTGAATTTTTAAAAGTTTTTTGATTTTTTGTGTCGAAATATATGTAATTACGATTTGTGTTTCCATTTCGATTGCATTTATACTAATGTCATGAGTTTGAATACATATTTTTAAAATGTTTAACACTGTTTGAAAAGTTTTTTTTGGTAAGTTTTATCTATAAGTTTTATTATGCAATATAAGTGACTCTCGATTTATGAATACAATGTTTGCTATTATATAGTATATAATAGCTCTCTCTCTCTCTCTCTCTCTCTCATTATATTTATTTTATACGACTTTAGAGACACTTTTATTTTCACCAAACACTATGTGTCACAGAAATTATAATTTATGACAAATACATGACATTCCTTTCGATCACAATATTAGCGTTGAATACGAGACACTATTTTCAGGTTTAATACGTTTAACCAAAAGGTAAATCTCATTAAACGAGAGAAAAAATTTAAACTATTTTTTATTACATTATACTAAACACATGCGACTGAAAGTTAGATAAGAGATAAAATATAGTTTGTTTCATACGTTTGCAATGATTTATGCACTCAATTCACTAGACATTATGGCAGTCCACTGGCGTATCATATATTATAATTAAAATATAAATTACACACAATTTTTTTGGTATATAATGTATGCCTCGACTATATCGGAGTATAATTGACATTAAACTATGAGAAAAGTAATTCAAGTTATTTAAACAATCCCTTACATTAAGTGCCCGGCTATTTGTTAATAGGGGACGGGTAGGCTATTAAATACCTGTATAATACAATATAACTGGCAATAAATTATATTTTGCCCCCAAAACAGAAATGTATTGCAATTTATTTTCGCAATGATTTATGATTTGTTTGTATAATACAGTCATTATAACTGAGTTATCAATAAGTTTTTTTGGGATAATATTCTTAATGTCTGTTGAGATTTGGAGTCAAAAACAAAATGATTATCGAAAGTAATGATAAATAAAATACGAAAAAATATTTTCGTACGAAATAACTGATGGAAATAAGTAAAGGAAATTCATATTTGTGAGGAAAAGTCATAATAACAACAAAATTGTGAGTAAAATAACTTCATTTCTCTCGCAAACAGTAGTTCTCATTATTATCGCACAGAAAACAGACTTTTTCTCTCATTTTCTTAGATTTTATTTCTCACAAAATGACTGTTTTTTTGTGTTGAAAAAGTTTTCGCTTCGCATCTGATTTGCATTCACTTTACATCATATGTTGTGTACAACAGGTTTGCCAGATCTCATCCCAGGCCTGACAGCCCTCTAAATTGTTGTCTACTTTTTTGTTACTTTGATTTCGCATTACTGGCCCTTAATATCATGTTTTATAAGCAATTTGAACGTCAGGATTGTGTTCTCGATTAGAGTGAGAGTCTGCGAGAGAGAGAGAGAGAGAGAGAGAGAGAGAGAGATTAGTGAGCGATAGAAGTCATTGCTATTCCCGGAGACTTTGATTTAAAAGTCAAACTTTCTCTGGTTGTCAGTCATCTCTCAACCATTTCTCTGACTCTAATCCCAGTCCACTGACAGCTCTTTGTTGAGGAGGGGATGGCATATCTCGCAGACACTGATAGGAATAGAGAGAGAGAGTGTGGAGTCGGTATGCGATCGACACTAAACTCCATTCGCCATCGAATTGATTATTGCAATGATATTAGCATTTCTGCCGAGACTTTGAGGTTTTTTATGTATAAATACTTTGCAATACTTTTTTGTATGTATTAGTTGTGTTGAGAACTCTATGCATATTACATAAGCGAATGGTTGGCATGTGTTAGCATCACTTCTGGAGGTGGACTGGTATGTGGAGTCACGACCAGAAACACCGTATTTACATAAATATAGTGATTATATTATACAATGAGCTAAGAGAGAGAGAGAGAGAGAGAGAGAGAGAGAGAGAGCTCATTAGGTTTTTAAAAATTAAGAAAGAGAGAGAGAGAGAGAGAGAGTTATTTCAATCACTTTTTGCTCGCAATTTGAATAAATAAGGTTAGGGTTAGGGCGAGGGGTTGGGGTTAATCTGCACTCATATCAATCTCTTACATAAACTCGGAGTTCATTCGTTCACAAAAAACAAAACAAAACACAAATTTCTAGTAATATTTTGCACCAAAAGAAATAGTAAAACAATTATCGTTTAGGAGGAGAGAGAGATGTATATATCCCTCGATATCTCACGTAATATCACAAAAAACTATTGGTTTTTCTCATATAATAACTCTTTATTAACTCTTAAGTGCTTTTTTATGTTTCCATTTATTTCCCAGAAATTCACAAAAAATTACTTTTTGTTTGAAAAATCAATTCTTTTGTTTCGCTCGTAATTTGAGTGAAAAATAAGAGATTTCTCTCTCATATGGTATTGAAGTTGGGATTCAATTATTTGTTTAAAATGTTAAGTCAAATAGTAATTGACGTGCCGTTTAGGGCACCGGTATGTTACGTGGAATGTGTTGGAAAAATACCTATTAAATAGTTGTGTCAGTATTTGGTGCCCAAAAAACATTAGTGGCAATTGTTTGCCGAGTATCCCAAGTAGTAGTCAAATCATATGCTAGTGTTTTGTCAAGTAGTAGTCAAATGGAAAGTTAAGGGCCAAGGGGTTGGTAGTCATCACCCGATAGTCGTGTTTGTGAGTCTGTATGTCATGTCATGCATTTGAAGTGCATTTCTCTCATAAGAGCAACAAATAAAAAGACAATATCTTTAAGGCATTCATAAGTATTTTGTTGAAAAGCGAGTGATAGTTATGTTTGGGAGTAATGTTTGTGTGAATAGGATATGTGACTAAAATATGATATGCTTTTCAAACCCTATAGCGATTCAGTCCAATGGTCTGTACGACTGACTACTGATTACTACTGATTATGACGACGACTCCGCACAACATTATGCTATACTTTACCACCAATTTATTCATCAGATTATCTAATAAAGACGACTCTCTCTCTCTCTCTCTTTCTTTCTTTCTCTCTTTCTCTCTCAACTCACATTCAGACTGACTTTTTGCACTCATTTTGTGATTACACTCGAGACTAAAAGTGTGTATTTTTATGGTACGACTAAAAAGCATAAAAAGAAATAAAATGTTTTAGAGTGAGTGAGTGAGTGAGAGAGAGAGAGAGAGAGAGAGAGTCCGAAGAGGCGTCCAAATAAATTTTAATGCATTTAAATTATAGCCACAAAAAAAGTAAAATTAAAAAAGTTTTACTCGTTTTTAATTAAAAGTCATTTCAGACAAGAGTTGAATTAAAAAACTTTTGAGTTTAAGGCCACGAATTGCCGCCAATTCTTATCGCAAACCGAAAACTCTTTTCTCTCCAATCTTTTGATTCAATTTTCATTAATTTTCATAAGAAATGAGATAAAAGTAATAATTGCCTGATTAGAGGCCATACGAGTGTATAGACTAATGGTTTTATAAATATTTTTATGTGTGTATAAAATGAATTTAATATTTTTTGTGCATGTATGCCCTTTTGTTAAGGCTAACTCTTATTTACTTATTATTTTTGTTTTGCTAACAATTTTTAAACTCGTTTTGAATGAATGAATGGCAGAATAATCATTGAAAATGATGTTCAAAAAACCCGATTATCTGTACATCCGATGTGTGCCTTATTTGCTAAGCAAGGAGTCTCTCTCTCTCTCTCTCTCTCTCTCTCGCCAACCCTATTGTGAAAGCAATTGTTATAATGTTTTGCGAGTAAAACATAACACAAATACACTAATGTTGTACTGAAAATGCATAACAATATGTAATATAAAATAATCTGAGATATGATTGTATTTCACTGGCGATGAGTGCCTGAAATGCGGAAGTCTTTCACTCCTTCTTCAGCCACTAAATCATGTCTTAGAGAATGAATGAGAAGTAAGAAAACAAATTGAAACCAAAAATAATAAGAAAATTTATTATAAGAATTCATGAGACTATAAACAACTCTATTAATGCATATTAATGTCAATAAATATGTTTTGCCTCTCAGTTTAATTCCTGATTTGAATCGCATGGATAGCTCTCTCTCTCTCTCTCTCTCTCTCTCTCTCTCTCTCTCCGTTGTAAACAACGAATTAAAAAATACTTTTCATATTTCATGATTACATAAGGAAAAGGGAAAACTCATATAATTTTGTTGTGCACAGGGATTGCGTTTTTCAAATTACTGGCTAAATATGGTCTGACATTGAGAGTGAAAATATTAGATAATATTCTTCCTATTCCTCGTCGATTTAGTTCCTAACTCTCTCTCTCTCTCTCTCTCTCTCCTATGCTCTCTCACTATGCTCTCTCTGCCCTACGACTCTCTCACGCGATCTGAGTGCCCGATCCAGTAGTCGATCAAATGTTGAGATAATATACACGAGAATTATAATACAATCACTCGTTTCCTTAATTATCAGTTCGCGAGATACAGTCAGCCCATAGTCTCAACGCAACCGTAGACTACAATTCAGAGAGAGAAATAGCGTTCAGTTTTGTCGGGTGAGTGACCGTCCAGTTAGGGGTAACTCCACTCGTCTACCAGCGATACGGTTAGGCCTACAGAGAAGTGGAGTCCCCACGAACTCGCGCACGACATATGGGGTTTGGGACAACAGTTTGATGGCATTTGGATGTGTCGTGTCATGTGCTGTGATTTACACGGGATTTCAAATGACTTCCAAATGGGATTACATTTTCGACTTTCCATTCATCATTAATCTGGAAATTGCTGTAAATTTTGTGCCGAAACGACAGTAAAAAACTGCTTTTAATTTGGTTTTACGAGTCTCTCGTTTTTCTGTAAACCAGTATTACATCATTCGAGAGAGAGAGAGAGAGAGAGAGAGAGAGCTAAAGCCTAACTAGTTTTGGGGCTCACCTTAATTGAAAGGCAAGGTTAAGGTTATAGTAGTATTGAAACGAATAATACTTTTTATTTTATTTTATTTCTCGCAAAAAGGCACTCATAATGTCAGGACATTAAACAGTTTGTAAATTATATTGCATCTCATTTCTCGCAAGCATTTTATTTATTTTTAATGAAATTCTGTTTACTATTGAATATTCTTTCGGTATTATAATTATATTTCTCTTATTTTTGTGCATTTTCTGTCAATAATTGTAACATTGATATGAAGTCAAAAACTTATATTAATTGCTGCATAAAAGACTTGCGTTTGAATATATAATTAATTATGATATTCACGGCACAGAAATTGCCAATAAAAACAAATCTAATAAACAATTATATTGCTAGTGATATGCTATGCAAATTTAATAACTAAAAACTACATTGATAATTACTGTGTTAATGAATGTGTGGATTATATTTGCAATCAATAAGCACTATATTTATGCAAATTTATAAACACTATATGTATTGACAGATTCCTAATTGAATGGCTTATGATTATTGTAATTAATTAGAGATCCATTTCCACTTCAGCACCAGTACCTACTGTCTATTAGGCAACAAACATCAGGGCAGTCATACGTTTGGAAAACCATTTTCGACGTGAAAAGTGTTAAAAATAACATTAGTTAGGACTACAAGTTAGGAAAGTATATCCGATGGAAATTGTTTTGTGAACTTTTCAAATAAAATTCTTGTTTATATAATTGAATACTAATGCCATTAAATAACCATTAGATCTGTTTTACGACGAAAAGCTCATCAAACCGTTAATGTATTTATAGATAAAGTATTAATAATAATAAAAATACATTTGATTTCAATTACAGATTATATAATACACATAGATATACCTGGAGTTTAGGCCACTTTCTAAGTCAAGCATTACTTAGCGTTTTGTGTTTGTTATCCGAAAATACTATTTCCTTATTTCCAAAACTAGTTGAAAAAATATGTTTTGCTTTGATTTAAAGGTTAATATCGAGTTTAGCCGTGAGTTTGGGAATTGAAAAATGTTTTTATATTTTGAATATACTTTTCCGTAATTGTAAATCCCATTGAAAACTGACTGACAAATGGACTCCAAAATAGATTTTTCTCTCACAAAAAACCTTTTTTCTCATACCAATTAAGCAAGGTTTAATAAATTGTTTGTTTATTCTACATAAGAAATTAATTTCATACTTGATAAATAATCAGTAATTTTTCAAAACGTTTTTGTAATGTATGTAAAACATGTATTTTGTACTAAAAACAACAAAAATATTTTGCATTTATTAATACATAATTGCATTTAGCGTACAATTAATCAAATATTTCAAAAATGTTAACAACAAAAACTTTTTTGATAACTATTAGTCGTCTCTACTATCCGAAAAATATTTGATATTATTATATATTATTACACATTATATATGATATTAAAAAAGTGTCAAAAAATTTTCAACAATTTCTCTATCCATCAAAATTGGATACAAATTCCTATATTGAATGCAAACAAAAATAACACAAAAATAATTTCCCAAAAATTTTCTTTTTCATCGAAGAAAAAATAATTTCACCAAAAAATAGTTTGTGATTTCTCTGAGCTAATGGTGATTGCGGTGTAAAAGTGGAAAGTAATGTATGAAATGAGGGGCTGAGCCCTCAGACACTGACTCTCACTCTAACCGATGGGATTGAGAGCTGAGAAAGAGCTCCCGGTTTTCGGCTCTTATTTATCACGACTTTTGCGAAAAAATATTAAGAAAAGAGATGTATTTCTCTGCTTAAGAGTCGTTCCGAGAGACGAGAGAGAGAGAGCGAGAGAGAGAGAGCACTGCTAATCTAAACGGTATACCAAGAAAAGGTTATGTAATATAAAGCATTCACCTAAAAATTAAAGTAAATTTACTTTTGCTGTCTCTCTCTCTCTCTCTCTCTCTCTCTCTCTCTCTCTCTCTCTCTCTCTCTCNTCTCTCTCTCTCTCTCTCTCTCTCTCTCTCTCAGCCTAATAGCGTTAAAACCACTTCTAAATAGTTTATTGCTCTGCCGTAAAGTCTATTAAAATTGATGTTTAGGTCTACTTTTATCTCTCTCACAGCACACATACCCCTCCCATACGATGTACATAAAAATATTTAACTCACACACCATAAGCGGGGTTAATATAATTAATGTATTTTATACCTAATACATGATTTATATACCAAAAGATTTTGACTTCAAGAGAAAAATCTTATTGTTTTATATTTAAGTGATTAATGAATTAAAACGTTAAGTATATTAATAATGGCATTCAGTGTGGAAAACTAGATTGAGCCGGGGAATTAGAGTTTATTTACCCGGCTAACCTCTAACCCCTGGTAAATGGGATTAAAATTAGTCGAAAATAAATTTTGGGATCAAAATGATAGCAGTTTTTTGGATTGAATATTAGATTTTTAGTTTAGATTTGTTTCTAAGAAAAAGTCATTTAATTATGAAAAGAGTTATTACTTTCTGCGCCAAATAAATAAGAAAAAAGTGCTGTTTTTCGGAGTAATCCTTAATTAATGACAAATTAAAGTCATTCATTCACTTTCATCCATACATCAGAGGCAGTGGCAACGCGACGGTCACAACATACCTGTCCCTCTATCGCAAACACATACTCCAACCGTCACCGCTTCGGGAGTCTAATGGGACGGACGGCTAATCTCTGTATTGAATCTATAGATAGACTTGAAGTGTAAGTAAGAAATAAAAAGTTTTTTAAGACGTTTGCGGAGTATAAGCACAAAAAAGTTGTCTAATCTGGGTATTGAACCTTTCAATACACATATCCCGTACACTATACACACAAAATGTATATATATTTTGTGTGCGGTTTTGAATTGATTTGCCTTTTTCTGCAACTCTAAAGACTATCGACTGATAAATACTGTGTATTATTATTATAACGAAAAGAAAAGGAGAATTTCATGTAAAAAATGATTTATGAGTCCTTCCACTCGCTTCCCATTATATTTATAACTTATTTAACAATTCCTGTCCCTATATACAGGTGTATGTATAATAAATACATATCATATGTGGGATATATTCTTATACAGAATTTTTGATGTATTTTTTTGTTTCATTAGTTTTTTCCTTGTGTTTCAATTCATATGAAAAACATTCACTGCATTCAAGTCATACACAAACCAATTACCATAAGTAAAGCCATACAACAGGTGTATATACCTGTGAGGGGCCAACCGCTGCTTATATTAATATTTTCGTTAAGATTTCTCTGAGTCTCACCAACGAGTGAATGAATAGATACTGTAGTCTCGTTATGTGTATATAAATATTCAATAGTTTAACAGTTAATCAAAAAATACAGGAAAAAGTGGTACGGATTGGGAGAGGGATCACAGAGTGTTCAGTCATAAGAGATTGAGATTCAGTAGAAAAAGCAAGAAAATCGAGTCACGCCTTACGGACTCCACTCCACACACACTCGCTATCTGTACGTACGGTTCAGGTTCTGTATCCATGGTCTGCCCTTTCGGTAACATTATATAAGGCGTTAACGTATGGCTCATACACTATGTGAGAGTACAGTATAGTAGGTTTCTCTCTCGCACTCATACCCATTTCCACTACACATTCCTATGCGTTTTCACCTGTAGTTTACGATTGCCAGAGAGCTCCTACAGCTCTCATTCTCATCCCTATCCCTCTTATGATAACCTCGTGTTCAGTCCTCATACCTGACATTCAAGTCGCTACTACTGGCGCTGTCGGACTGGTAGAGGACTCGTATCCTTTAAACTAAAATCCAATTTCTATTACCATTAAAAGCGTATAAAGTTTTTCAGTCGATAGCCAACTGTCGCTCAGTTGACTACCAGTGCTCTCCAAGAAAGTTATTAAAAGTTTTGTGCGAAAAGTTTTTCTAAGTTTTTGTTTGATGACCAAAAAAAAGTTGACATAACTTTTCAAAAGTGTTTTCGCTTTCTGTGAGACCAACACTTCCAGTAGTGATGTCTTTGCGGTCCACTTGTCATCACCTCCCGTGACATGAGATGCGATGGTGTAGGCGATGGTTACGCGCCCTCACAGTACTGGCCCTCACTGTCCCGCTATTCCTATTCGCGGTACTCATTGCCATCGACCGGCGCTTCGGCTACCAATACGGCGACCTCTACTACGACGGCACCGCCGCCGACCGCACTGTCCCCTCGTATGACGACTTCGGACACCAACTTAACTCAATCGACACACCGTTTAGTCACCAGTACTTTAAGCCCTTTAAGCCGTCCTATCATTTGAAACGTAACACCACTGGCCGTCCCGTCAGCCAATGGCACAGTTATGTCGACTATCGGCGGCTCCTGGATATCGACGACTTCGCGTTTGTGCGGAACGGGTCGCACGTGTGCCCCGAGGGTCAGGCGCCACCATTTCTGGCCACAGTAGTCCACTCGTCGCCTAAAAACTTTCACAAACGAGAGGTCATACGCCGCACGTGGGGTTCGCTCCGGGATGTGAACGGCCGACGAGTGATACTAGTGTTCATATTAGGTGTAGTGAACGACAGCGCCGTTAGCCAACGAGTGGACAGGGAGTACGCCGAGCACCGGGACCTTGTGGTGGCCAACTTCCATGACTCCTACCGGAACCTCACGTACAAACACCTGACGAGTTATAAATGGATTTTGAGTTTCTGTAATAAAACCCAATTTGTGATGAAGTCGGACGACGACTCCTTTGTGGACCCCTTCCTCACCGTCAAAGTACTCGCCGACACCTTCCTGACCACCCGTTCCCCGCCGCCACCGACAGCAACCGGCGCTCACGAGCCCATACCCCGTGACATAATCGCCTGTTCCCTATTCCCCGACGGGACTGAACCCAAACGCGCCGGTAAATGGAGTTTAACCGCCAATGAGTACCCGTTCCGTACGTTCCCGGCCTACTGCTCAGGGGTAGCCTACTTTTTAACTCCCGATATGGCGTTTGACATCTACGAGGGGGCCCATAGGGTACAGCCGGTGCTCCATATAGACGACCTGTTCCTGACGGGAGTGGTGGCCGCGTATCTCAATGTACGCCACTTTCCCCTGAATATGAAGTACGCCTACGACCACAAAAAGTTGCGCCACTGGCTCCGGGAGCCCGACACCAAACGTACGGTATATATGGTGGCAGACATAGGCGACGCGCCCGATTGGACAGCCCTTATGCATAGCCTCTGGATTAAGACAATCCGGTGCTGGACTTGATATAAGTCTGACAGACATGTAGTAGTGATGGACTGGTAGTGAAAAAAAATGTTTTATGAAATTATTGGCAGTGAACTCATAATCTGAATGATATGTGAAGTGAATTATAACTTGTTTTTCATCATAAAGTGAACCGCTATTCAGTGGTAGACTTAAGTCCTAAGACAACTTAAGCCGTGATTTTTTGTGTGGCTTAAAGTGATTACAAAACTTTAAAAACTTTAGGAGATATTAGTGTTTTTATTATAACATTTTTAGACTACATATGAAATGATGATTATTATGTTATTCTGTAATATATTTGCCGTAAAATTAACTAAATATTGTATTTATGAGTATATTATATATAATTTGTTTCATAAGATTTGCATAAAATTTCATGTTTTTTGTGTCTCTCTCACTCCCGTTGTTATCAAGCGATTCGCTTTGAATTCATATATATTTGAATAAAAGTTTAATTTAAATAAATTAATTCAAATTTATTTCAAACGAAAATTATTATAATGTTTTTCGTCCGAAAATTATCTCCTAATATATACATTAAAAACATTTTTACTGACAGTCAAAAGGTGCGAATATATGAATATATTTGAGAGATACAGGCGCTCCAGACACGTTCACCTGGACTTAAACCGTGTATGACTTATGAAAAACTTGATATTAAATATTAAAAAGTGTATTAAAAACTTATTTGTTATCAAAATAATTTTAAAATAATTTATAATTCACTCCCAAATAGGAGTTTAATGTTATATTTGGGAAAAACTAATAAAAATAAACAAAACTAAACAGTCATTAATTATTTTGTTTATTAAAACTTTTTAATGCGAAAGAAATTAAAGAAATTTTTAATATTAATTATAGTTTTTGTTTATGGTTTGGATTTTTGTTACCCGAATAAATTTTTATTTATAGTTTAGAAAATGTGTGTATATTTTATATTTGGTTTTGAAATTATTGTCTCAGGGGTAATTATGTTTTTAATAATTTAATATGCTACTTTCCCATAGAATCTCTCTCTCTCTCTCTCTCTCTCTCTCTCGACTCACTCACACTCTCTCACAGTATCTCAGCATTTAATTGTGATATTTCCCAAAAGTGTACTTAAATTTGCATTAATTTTTGGCATAAAATTCTTAATGTATTCTCATTTCCCATAATTGTATTAATGTTTAATAATTAGTCATAAGAAAGTACGCGAGTTGTTTATTGCCTAGTATTTTGACTTCATTTGTTTTTCACTTAAGTTTCCTACGAGAGAGAGAGAGAGAGAGAGAGAGTCGTATAATAAGTACTGATAATCAGTATAATTGTACTCAAAGTGAATATTTATTAACATTCATAACTTAAACACAGAAAAAACAAAAGTCATGTTTTGCCGCAATTATAATAATAACTGAAAATAATAGAAAAGATAAGAAAAAACTTAATAATTTGAACGATAACTGCATTTCTAAGTCCTGTTTTAGCGAGAGATTGATGCGAGAAATGAATGCAAAATAAAAACTTTTTTCTTTGGGATAACTCATAATCACATACTAATCATGTATTCAGTGGTTTGGCAGTCAAATCAAAAAAAGCAACACAAAAAATGCATCAAATTTTGAGCATCAAATCCCTTACAATAGCCTGTAATCCGCTGGCATCCCATCCCTAGTGCCTGTCCATCACACCGGGTATTATGTAATAAATATCTACCGGTGCTCTCATGGCGTATGAGTGCAGAGAATCATGCAAACGGGTTAACCTCTCGCAGAGTGAGACTAAACTTTAAACTTCTGGCAAAAACTTTCAAAAACTTTTTGAACAAATATTTTGTATCAAGATTTTTAGGTGAATAGCCGTTAGTCTGTGAATATAATACATTACATAACATAAAATACAGTAAAATAACTGATAAATCGCTTTCAGATACTATACATTACATTAAATACCAAACAAACAATCTATAAATTAGATGTAATGATGAGATAAAAAGTGATTAATCACTATTCAAACCAAAAACCCATTGCCATTGACTTAAACATTATTGTCGCATAGGATAGCATTGCAATACAAATACACTGTGTGTATAATTGGGGGACAATTGGCACTGCGATCGCAATAGCGTTATAGACTTTACTGTTAGACACCACCACTCGATGGGTGTGTTTTGAAAAACTCAAATACAATGCAAAATGTTATGTCAATCGCTGTGCGAAACACACACTGAATGCCCGGAAAACTAATAATAATATACTAACCATTCATTTGCTCACTAATTGTTGTTATAATTAGCATTAGTTTCCGTACGACATATACTAACCATTCAATCGCCGGCTAATTGTGTGGATAATAAACGGCACGAAATTTTTGTACACCTTTTCGTATGTCATAGATATTTAGCCACAAAAAAGTTGTCAATTAATTACACCATTGCTTGCCATTTGTGTTGTGATAATAATCACCCCGAAGACTATTACCACTGATTTTTGTGATATACTATTGTCGCCGGTGTTTGGGAGCGAGTCTTGAGCGGTGATTATCACCTCCGGAGACAATGTTAACGCTTCACGAGGGGAGTGAAGAC
>CAJPVJ010000370.1:0-27108 GCA_905397405.1 Oppiella nova
GATAGTCCATATTATAACCTTTAGCACGTAGTATATTATTGAAATGAACAGGTATCGATATTAATATCGACTATCCCAATGAGCGCCTATCGTATAAAGTTAAGAGATATTATATTGTGTACTCCAGTGTATAATAAAACTTGAATTTGCTATTTCAACAGTCAATATGAATAACTTGAACTTTATTCGTATTTGAAATAAATATTTTGTAATGAAAATAGCATGTACACTTTTATTATTTATAATTTGCTGCAAATAATGATATTAACTTGGTTAGCATCAATGTGGTTTAAACGTCTAGTATTTAACATTTCTTTAAAAGTTAAATGTTAAATCTATACAACAATATTAACTACATAGTTTATATATTATAAGATTAATTTTAATAATGGTAAACATTTGTTCACAATTAATTAAAAAATTAATTTACTATTATTTAAAATAATTTTTATAGAATAAAATATTTATCTCTGGTGTATTTACACTACAAAATCATAAATTATCATTAATAATCTCACGCATTAGACTTATTAAAATTTATATAATAAGTCTCAGTATCAAATATGCTATTATTTATCTATAAAGCAAAATATAATTTGTAAACATACTTAAAAGTTTAATGAAACATTAAGATTTAGATATTGGACACAAACGGTGTTCTTAATAATATGTATAATATGTAGTCAGAACCGAAACATGGGTTCCCCATAATCGCGATTTGGACGTCTCGTTTGGTTCTCACACATACCGGTGCTTATCCATAGAATCACTGCAATTATATATAAACTTAAAATAACTAGTTCGTTTTTAACCATACTTGTATAATAATAATGTTGCAAAACTTGTTGCTTATTTGAATTTTGAAAATAATTTGAATATATTGGTGGTATGAAAATTATGACATTTTTGCAGGATATGAAGTCTACCGTTCCTGTCATTCTAAGAAATCTACTTTACAAGAAGTGCTCGTATTTAATAAACACTATTATATTTATAATGGAGACTTATATCCTACTATTAATACAAAAACATTAAAACATTTCCATTTTAAATTATTAATAGATCATTATTTCAATGAATTTTATAAAGCAAAAGTGATTTTAACTAGGCATTTATTTTATATTTTAATAAATTATTTAATAAACAGTTACAATAGAATAGATTTTATAATTATAGTTATATAAATTGTAATGAATTATATGTTTATTACATTTACAACCGATTATAATACTATACTAATAATCAGAATATGATGATAGGAATCTAAAACTGTTTGGTATTCTATTGATCCAGGGCACTTTTGTTGTGCCTTTTATCACAAGTAGAGGCATAACATATCCATAATCACGAGGTGGTCGTCGGGTCCGTATTTGACATTCAACACTACCGGTGCTCATCCATAGACTAAACACAAGTATAATAACCGAAATAACACTTGCTTTGTTCATACTGTTTAAAATAAAATTTTATAAAAACCTTTTACAAAATATAATATTATAATTATAATTATAATTATTAAATATAATGTAAAGTTTTTAAAATAATGTACATAAATGAACAGGATATTTTGCTAAAAAAACTTGAGCTAACTTTCCGTCTATTATATCGTCACTTATAAATTATACCAGATTTTGATGAAAAAATATTGTTTTTATTTAGTATACAATAGTTTTTTACATTTTGTTAATGAGTTTTAGAGGAAATTTAAAACAAACATTATTTTTGTATTTATGAATGAATTATAATTATCAAAAAAAGTTTCGTACAATAAGTTTAATAAATAATGTGCTTGATTAAATATAAATATGGTATATGGATAAAGTTCATGTTTGTCATAAAATAAATAAAAATTTTAAAATTGAAAATCAATTTAATTATTAGGATATATGACACGTGACATGAGTCGACTCCTTTCCCTCTTACGGTCAGTCCTCCTGATCTGATTGGGTCTGTCGTTGAGTTGTGGTCGAGGTTTGTTACCACCGGTGGGACCACCACTCGGGAAAGGCCTATCTGTCTTGTCTTTTGGCAGTTTAAACGGCACTATAATTCCGTAATCCCGGGGCGGACGACGTGTGCGCTGACACTCAGTCCGTGTTATCGTTAATATTGTAATAATGAACACAAAAATGGTTAATAACCACACATTTGTTAAATTCATTTCTTTTTCAAAATATGTATTAAAATTATTATAACATTCAGTGAAATAGATACAGATTTAAATGTATTAAGTATTCATTGCATATGTTTTCACTACAAAAGACTTGAGACTAAAACATGAATGTCTTTGTATTTTCTTTATATAGTACTTGAGATTATCATAATTTAATATTTTATTAGTTTTTTTTTCTCAATAAGTAATCACTTTATAATAATATAGCAAAAAGTGAATACAAGTAATGATTATAAGGAAAAACAATTACCGGTTGACAGAAATGACTGGAAATCCCAAATGACGTCTAGAAATGATTGTTAAAACAAAAGTCTTTTACTGAATTCATAGGTAATATATTGATGGCTCACAACCTTCCGTCAATTATAGCATTGTTTTATATTTTAAATTTTAAAATAATGTGAATAATCATTATAAAATGTATACAGTATGCTAGAATAATTTTGAGATAAAATTACAAATACCATTAATAAAAAATTATTAAATATACCTATAAAATAAAGTTACTTTATGTATTAAATTAATCAAAATTTATTAATTTGTAAACCTGTACATAACTTATAATATTGTATTAATATTTGTTTGTTATACAGTATTAAATTATATAGACATTTACAGAAAGAATCATTTATTTTATAAATTGTATAAAATCTTTACAATAATTGTATAAAATAATTATGAAAACAAAGTTTATGTTTGATGTAAATTATAATTTGTATCTATTGTTAAAACTGTTAACAACAATTGGACAAATAATATAATTTCAATCATAACTTGAAACCATATGACATGAATGAATGAATTTAATTAATAATTGACCCTTCACAATTTATCCAACTATCATCATTTGTTGAAACTTATATAAAACACTGTTAAACTTATAAAATATTTAAATCATTTATAACACATACAGAACATTTAAATTTTGAAAGTAAAATGTTTCAAATATAGACACATGAAATATAGACATAATTAATAGAGAAGTGGAGTAGGTTTTAAACATCATTAACTAAACGATACAACACTCAAATGGCACATCCTTTTCCATCCCTAACAAAAAGCTATGAAAACTCTTGGGAAAGGAGTTTAACAAAAGTAATATTAATTACAATCAGTAATTTATCATACAAACGCTATTCACACAAATGGTTAACTATTATTGTCCACATACTACTGACTTACATTTAACAGTATAATTATTTTATTTATAGCAATAAAAAATATTTATTAAAACAAAATACAATCACAATTATTAACACAAATTCTTAGACTTAAAAATATTAAAATATGATATTTAGAGGACAAGTCTGCGGACAGTGACGTACTCGTCATCATAATCATCGTGACCTCCCAGCCCTCCGCCCACAAAATGGTCACTATTATCGTAGTCAAAACTGGGCTCAATAGGGGTGGACAGCGGCTTCTCAACGTCAGGGGCTACCGGTGCGGCCACTATCTTAATGGGCGACGATTGGGGTAGAGGTGACAACACGTGGGCCGCATCGCCCCGGGATATCCTGTCGCCGAAGTTAAAACCGGTGCTCTCGAGGCCCACGTAATTGTGCCGTCGGTCCAGGTCTTCGTCCGTCAAGTGGTGGGCCGTCGGGTCGCCTATACCTGAGTTGAGGTAATAGAAGTCGGGGGACGTCTGACAGGGGATGGACTGATCGATGTGATTGCATACGAGCAACGATTGGTCGAATATGGTCTGATTTGGGCAAACGAATGTGTGCTGGCTCATTAGCTAATGACAAATATAAAGCAACCAGGTCAATAATTTTAAAAATTCATTAAAAATCCTGTAAATTTAGTACAACTTTTAATTCAGTTAACAAGTACTGGTATCATTTTTTAAATGGATTTAAGTTATATTTTTAAAACTAATCTGTTTTATATATGTCCAGATTTAAAATTATTATGTTTTTGAAATACAAATGTTTTCAATGTTTTAAGGAGAATTTATAAAAATTAAAATTTTATGACATATTAATACTAGTATATAAATTATTTTTTAACTTACCGGAGTTCCGTAAACTGTAGGCATACTTTGGCATAGGTGGTAAAGTTGGCAACTATTTGTCAGAACATTATATGTTTAGTTTATTTATAATTAAATACTCTATACAGTATTAATTAGCTTAATACTTATAATAAATTAACTTTGTACTTAATCAAGTACTTATATTTTTACTATTCAAATCAATTCAATGGAATCCACTATTTGAATAAATATAATCATAGAATATCTAATAAATAACAGAATATAATACCCGTTATGTATATCAGCGTAATAGCCATCGTTTTCACATTGAAACTGTGGGCTCACATCCTGGTCCACCAGCAGTTCCCAACCACTCGGTAACTGATAGGCAGCCCTTTTATGCTGTAATAATAGTATTAAATTTTATATTTTATTAGCATGAAGTAATCCCAAATTACTTACTCGTTTCCTATTGAGACGCTTATCAACAGCACTGGTAGTTATAATATTGATTGCAATCGATATCAATATTAAACTGATTAATTGATAAATAACTTTCATTTTAGAGTTTACAAAAGTTTAATAATAATACTTGCAAAATGATTAAATAAATTAGAAATAAATTCTATACTAAACTACAAAATATCACAAACATTTGATAAAAGGCAATTTAAATGTCTATGTCTTAAGAGGTATATTACACGCAGACATGGACTACATCCCAGTGCTCGCTCTCACACCACAAAAAATAAGGATTTGATTCAAAACTATTCAGTGATTTATAACATTAAATCTCGTAACTGTTTTATTCGCAGACAATCCCATTATGGGATAGATATGTGAAGTATTGTATATATTTTATTATACATGAAAGCCTTAGGAATGATGAATGAATTAAATGCACACAAAAAATAATAAATAAATTATAATTTTGCCGTAAATTTCACTTTCGATTGTTTGTGTAAATTAAAGACTCAAATCCTTCTGATGGCTCATCGTATGTGTGTTGAGCTATAAAATTATTTTTTATTTGGATCTCTCTCTCTCTCTCTCTCTCTCTCTCTCTCTCTCCCTTTAATGATCTCTTTCTCGAAGATGAGATAAACTGCTTACTCTATCGCTCGCATTCATACCACACTTTCACTCCCTTTCCCCTAATCACAGGTATATGCAAGCGATCCAACAAATATAATACAACTATTTTGCTTAGAAACTTGCAAATACTATGTAATAAAAATCATTAAATAGTGGTTAAATATTTTATTAGACATATTTAATCTAAATAATATGAAAGCCTATTAGAACTACATTTCCCACAGCAAAACACCCTGAATATCATTACACGATATCTAAAGCGGGGGTAATGTGTGCGGCGATAGTGAAGAGATGATTAACAAAGTGATGACACAAATAACATAACTTTGTTTAATAGCCGTTAAGAATAATAGGATTGCTTTTCTTGTTTATGAAAACATTTAGTGTTTCACATATAAAATAAAAGGATTAGATTTTAATCGCGAGATATATGCATAACATGAAAAACTCATTTAACATATTTTTCGGGCAAAAAAGTAAAAAATCAGTTTTTTTTTCTGAAGAGATGGGAGTCTTAGAGACCTTTTGTTGTGATAATGAAATTAAGACAATAAGACACAAACACACCATAAAATGTATTACTATTTTGTTTAAAAAATTGCATTGAATTTTAAAACAATAAATAATTTTATTAAACAAAAATTTAAAACACTTTCAAACGAGATTTGATTCAATATAATGGTTAATATGTTACGATTATTACATAAGTATTTTCCGCGGAAAATATAATTATTTTATAAAAATAGATTTAAATATTTTATATAAAATGAGTAAATAAGGTATGCGCTCAATTTTATAAAGCAATGAGAGTAGCAAGGTTGTTATATTTAAATAATATAATATACAGTATTATACTAAATAATATAGAATCAATATAATAAATTAATATTTATTAATATTTTGTTGTTATAAAAGTTAAACTAGTAAACAGTATATTAATAATAATAATACAAAATGTAATATAGATTGAATACCTTGATCATTGATGTATTTATAAGAGCCCCCACACATATACAATAAGTAGTATCATATTTTTGTTTTGTTATAAAATGTTTTCTCCGAAAGCAAAATAACTACAAAAATATTCATAAATTGTCCGCAAATTAGTGGTCAAATAAAGTGAGCCAAAGAATTGTGGATAAAACTCGTGATTTGTATGAAACACACGATTTTGCGCTTATAATAAGTGCTGGAAATATTAATTTTGAATTTTATATTTTGTCAGTATGGGAATAACTTTATGTTTTCATTTTCTCTATTACATAACGTTATGTGTTTTATTTTTGTTTATTACTTTTTTGGGACATTAAACAAAATTATAGAAAATTATTGATGCTCACATATTTTTATGCATATACTCAGCGTATGGGTTAATTGTATAATACTCTGTGTATAAAGTATTTTTATTTTATTTAATTAAAATTCTATTAGCTTAATGTGTATTATTATTTTGAATAAATTATTTACTAATTAAGCAAATATTTTTTTGTTAATTAAACAAAATATTTGTTTTTTGGTTATTTATCTATAAAAAAATACTACAACAATATAATATAAACCTGAAAATAGTTTTCTAGAGTTTTATCAGAATTGAGTGAACATCGGATATACTGTAAATGGTATACGGTATTATAAAAGATCTAGCTAAATATACATAAATTTAATAGTAAATCATTTAATAAATCCATTGGTTTAAAATACATTTTGTCAAAGACACTCATTTGAAAATAAAATGTTTTATTTTTATAATATAATATAAACTTGTACAAACAACATAAAAACTACATAATTTGGCATAGGATACATAAAAATTATTAAACAAACAATTTTATTATAAAAGCATTTCATCAAAAGTCCTCATCGGGATCATCGCTATCATCGATCAGATTATTGGCTCCGGGATTGCGAGCGCCGGCGTTCTGAGCGTTATTTAGTATTGAATTGAATTTATTATTGTTATTAACGGTACGAATGCGCTCGAAGTCGTCGCTGCCGTGAAACCACGTGTTCAGAGCACCGATACGTTTGTTCATATAGAAAAACTCTTGCGATGACCCGCACGGCACCGACAGTTGACTTTCAAACGTACACGTCTGGGTCAGTTGGTTGAACACCGTGCCATTGCCGCATATGAACGTGTATTGTAGGAATCGCTAGTATTATATGAGTTAAAACTTTAATTAAACAACTACAGATTTAGCATTAGGCCAATATAATTTATACATTTCAAAACAATTAATAATTACACTAATTAATATTGTAATAATTGTAACAATAATAAAAGTAACTTACAAAAGTAAAATATTAATTAGTCAATTAAATTTGCTTGATCTTAATTTAATAACTAACATTATAATTATAGTAATTTAAAATTCCTTACATTAAATAAGTTATATTATTTAAATAAATAAGAAATTGTTATAAACAAGTAAAGACAAAGTTTATTTATAAATTGTAAAATCAAATTCTCGTTTATCATATTATTGTATTTAGGAGACTTTATAAAATTTATTTTTATTTGATATTTATAAATTAATAGAAAATAATTCTATAAATAGGCATAAATGTTATCATGTAGTAATATCAAAAAAAATTAACATAAATTTTCAATAAAAGTTTTTTTATACCCATCTCTACAAATAACAAATCGTTAAATAGCTTACAAAACAATTAATCAATTAATCAATTATAAGGTGTAATAAATAATGAATTCATAAATTATCGCTGCAAAAAGATATAATATAAAAATAGTAACAAATTATTTACAAATACAATCATAAATAATTAGAAAACAAAATATATTATCAAATAAATGTATGGAGCATCTCTCAATTAATTATATGAAACAAATTATTTATTTATAAACAAATCTAAATTACAAATGAATCTTATTTGGCCGTTAAGTGTATGAATGATTATGATAAATGGTCTTGTTAATTTCTATAGAAAAGCTAAAATTATTATTATTAATCGAAATCATTTCTAATAAAATAGTAAAAAATAGTAATTATAATCTATTATATTGTGTGCTCACAAAAACGTGTGAAAAGTGAATAATAGATTAATGGGTTAATCATAGTTCTCTCTCTCTCTCTCTCTCACACACACACTCACTCACTCACTCTCTTTCACACACACACACACAAGATTCAAAAATAACTAATCTGAGTGAGACTGAAATATGGCTCAAAATAAGTTTTAAACATAATTAAATATGGTTTGCATAGAGAGTTGATGACTCATTCATTATAGTGAAAGCACTGGTATTTTGAATAAAACTTTAATTTGTGAGATACAGCCATAAGAATCAATACAATATAAATTATATAGAATTGATTTTTACTTTTTTTCATTTTTATTTTATGTTTGGTATAAGAATAGTCTTTAAATAATATCAATGAAGTAAACAATACCAGAGCACACACAATGGTTTGTGTAATTAATTACCAATCAATCATTCTGTAAAGAGTTTTTATGCTCTGATTTATAATTATTGAATACACTTTTGAAAATACATTCAACACAATAGGTGTCAGAAAAATCGTACATAAAAAATAATAAGTTTATTGTTAAAAAATAATAGACTATTTTCACATTGATTCCTATAATTTATTAAATGGTGTTATTTTTAAATAATGATTATGAATTCATGTAAAGTAGTTATTTAATTCCTTACATTTTAAAATTATTTAACGCTAAATGTTTCTCTCCAAAGTTTTAGCTTAAGAAATATAAATAAAATAAATGCATATTTTATATGTCATTAATTAATAAGTGTGGGAATAAAATAATGGATTAATAATTTAATGAACATATTGTTAACTACATTGAGAACTGCGATTATAAAACAATCTCATTGTCATTGCTTTTGATTGAATAGATTATTACATAAATTAATTCAATACTTCGCTACAATTGAATTGTTAATCCAATAAAATGATTAATAAATTTAATATTCAAAATAAAAATTAATTTAAAATTATTAACAAATATTAAAAATTAAATAAAACTTCAAAGTTATCTCAGATAATATTCTCGATAACATACTTGTATATAATAGCAAATGCATAATACTCTATGAAATGTGTCATTTGAAGAATATAATTAACAATATAAGATTTTTATGCAGTACTTACAGGTTTAGAATAGTGAATGTTAATGAATTGGCACACATGGTATAGTTGGCAACTGTATGCGAAGAATAGCAATTGTTAACTATTTTATCAAATTCAAATTTAATATAAATTGTGAAAATATTATTTATGTTTATATTATTAATATTGATTGAATGTTGCAAATTGTATTAAAACAATTAAACTTAAATCTAACACTGTGCTAGATGTATTATTATAATTAAACTTTCAATTACTAAATAGTGGAATAAATAAATTATCAGAATTAAAGAAATCCTAAATTAAATTATTATTTAGTATATTAATAACAAATATAGGGCTAACCCGTTGTCAGTATCCGCGAAATACCCGTCCTCTTGGCACTCGAAGCTCGGGGTAATTGATTCCCTTAAATAATACCAACCGTCCGGCAAATCATAGGCACCCCTTTTGCTCTGTTATTAAGACAATCAATTATACAATGAATATCCCTATAATGAGTTAACATGTTATAGTACCCTGGATAACACTTGTCGAGCCGCACCATATCCAATATAGACACTTATTATCACAAGTATTGCGTTTAATACCAAATTATTCATTGTGTTTATGTGTAATACAGGAATTTACTTGATGTTTAGCACAAAATAAACTATTATTACAAATAGTAATATGATTATCAAGTAAAATTTTAGGACAACTGTGTGTATTACTGTTTATATTGAACACATTGTATATTACATTCACACCATTAGGATGATTATATGCAAACTATAAAAAGTTTTATAAATTCTTTTCAATATATAGAAAGTTTTTATTTCATTCAAGTCTGTGCTAAGAAATAAGAAAAAAAGAAGTGTATAAAAATGAGTATAAACTATGTTTCACTTTATGATTATAAAAATATATATATTTCTATAATTAGTACTCCTATGGACTGTAAGAAAGGATGGGGAGGGATGGGATGACACGATTCCAGTGTTTCCAGTGTTTGGATACTTGTTTTATTGTGCATCTCTCTATATGTGGTGATAGAGTTCACTATAAAATAAGTCTATTAATAGTCCTGATGAGAGAGAGAGAGAGAGAGAGAGAGAGAGATGTTTGAAACACACTATTAAGTGAATCACGAAAAGATTTCTTTATAACGTTCATTATTTAAAGAAAAATACTTTTGCTATAAAAATATGCTTCACTTTTACGGTATATTATACATGTAATTGAAAAAGGTTTTAATGTTTAGCGCTTTTGAAAAATAACAGTACATTATAACTGTTATAATAATATAATGAAGAAAAAAATGTTTATATAAATAAAATACTTATATTTATTATGGCTATAGTGGAATATAGTTAAATCATGTATTTGCTATAAATATAATTTTTCTTTAAATTTATATTTAAAACTTTTAAAATTATATAAAAGTTTTGTTGAGCGACTATTTACGTGCAGAGTGTTTAGTGGACAGGTATTGAAAAATCTATTCAGAAAAGTTTTGATACACATTTATTTTATTGACAATAAAATGATAGACAATTAAAAGTGTTTTAAAAACGGTTTTCTAGTTTATGGCCTTAAATAACATTTGAAATAGTATTTCAATAAGAAGTTCAATAAAATTTAAGACAAAACTCTTGTATTTTTTATTCAAAAACTGTTTATTTAGCATCAGGTATTCAATACAAACATAAAAACCTCAAATTAACTACAGTAGTGTTTATTTTTGAAAAGAATAAGCAAGTCTATTTTGGTATAGCTTTAAAAATATTGTAATTTATTTAAATATATTCAAATTTTATAGTTTCAGATTATTACTTTTAAAAATTAAAATCTTTTTACAAATACTATCTAAAATATTTATTTTAATATAACTAATTGCAATTTGACATATTTTGTATTACAGTATTTATTTAATAAGATATTTTATTTTCAATTATAAATAACTTTCTATAATATGAAAATTTAAATTTTAGATTTTTTTTGAGAACACAGGTTTGATAATATACTCAGGATGCATCTCATAATTTATCAAACGTTAGGTATGCATGTTGAATAATTAAAATTACTATTAGTAAATAGTTATTTAAATAGACATATGATTGAGATTTCTCCATTAGGTACAGAATTATATAAATAAATATTTATTACATATTTATTCAGCCTTTCACTTGTGAGCCACCATTATATTCATTCATTTGTGTTCATATATTCAAGTTATTATTATTATTACTTTCAATAGTGAAATATATTTATAATTATTTTTGATAATTTGTATTGTAATATAATGTGAACATGTATACTAAATTAAATCTATTAATTATTTTCTATTCAATTAAATCAATAGCCAGTGATTGTGGGCTTCCGGCCATACCTACCAATACAAAAGTCACAGAATTGAAGTAAATTTATTTATCAATATAATGTTTAAATCTTACGATAAATATGTCTAACATTTTAAATGTTATCAAATTTTTCAGTACTGTTTACACAGAAGGCTCACAAATTGAATACTACTGCGAATTACCAGAACTTGTGCTTTTGAATGGCAGGTACCGGGAGTGCAAGAATGGCGACTGGGTTGGACCCATTCCCTTTTGTGGTCAGTTGGTTTTAATTATTACTAGTTAAGGTAGTATGTAAGAAATCAACATGTTCTCAATTGATATACCAGTGAATATTAAGTTAATAAAAGTATTACCTATGTTGGATTTACAGAATAAATACAGTATTAATCTAATTATATACTGTAAAAGTTCAAATAATATTAATTAATAACTAAAATAAAAATAAAACTTTTACAAAATAATAACACTACATTCAGATTAACTTAAATTGAATTAAATAATACTTAATGAAGTATTCATATTTAGCTGTGTATTATAACAAATATTTTATACTAATAAACAACAAGTACTAACTGTTAACAAAACCTAATTATAATTTGTGTGCCAATAGGCGAGGAAATAGGCGAAAAGTCGGTCGTAGCCGTACTGACCCGCGACCGCACCGGCAGAATGAAGAATATTACCAAAAGATCGTTCGGTAAACACGGAAAGGCATTTGAGGGCGACCCGGATCGGGACACGTGTCTATACAGTCAAAACACGGGTCGATACAAACCATTGGCCGAGTTTACAGTGTATTTGAAGCGCAAGTACTCACATATTTCCTACTTCGAGGTGTCGGTGCAAACGCAACAGGCAGTCAATACCGCAGATATCGTGACAGACACTGTGCTCAACCCCGTGCGCGCCTGTACCCCATCGGTGGTGGAGCCGGCAGTGGCGCCGGCATTTCGGTTGCGATTGAAGTTTGTGTGCGATTTTGTCTCCTATACCGATGAAGAGACCTTTTGGTCGTACTATGAAAAGGATGTCAACCAAAACATTACACTTAAGTATTATTTATAAAAGTCTTGTTTCTCATTTCCTTTAAAATTTAATCAGAATAAACTAGCTAGACTCATTTGCGTTAATAAAATGTTTATATTAAAGTTACTCTAATTAGTTTATAATAAGTTTGTTTTGTTAATGTCACGGTTATTCACGGAATAAACATTATTTTTCATATTTAATAACTTTATACCTATGCCATGGGAATCAAAATGTTCTTGATTATTAAAGTTATAATTTAAATTTAGGATTAAAAAATTTTATGTTAGATAGATGGCAACATAATTTAAATATAATACAATTAAACATAATAATTTTGTAAAACTTTTATACACCTATTAAAACTTTAGATTTAAACTTGTAATTGCACCAGGTTTAACACCACATCATTGTCTATATGTGAAATCCGTTTGTTTTACCGCAAGTACCTCCAGCCCCATCAGTGCGGGTCAGTCGACATCCCACTCCACTCCACCATTGAGTTCGTACAGTACGGCAGCAAATACGGCCAAATGCCGTACTATAGGTACGGGTGCGACAAACACTTCAAACTACAGGGCAGTGAGGAAGTCCGGTGCGGTGTCAGCAACAATTGGTTAGACCCGTTCCCATCATGCGTGCCGACAGTCCAGTGTCCCATACCTACAGAGACGTACGTTCAGGATTTGGTTACAGTAGTCACTAATTTCGAGGGTTTACTCACGTATAACATTACGGGCGCCGAGAGGGCTGTTGCCATACCCGGCTCTGTAGCCATATATACTTGCGATACATTAAATCAGACACAAGTGATGATCGGGGATTCAGTGAGGGTGTGCACCGACTCGGGTAACTGGTCCGGAATTGAGCCATATTGCATCGGTAGTATACGTTTTATCTACCTTTTTTGAAACTACCGTATTAGTATGCATATTTTAACCAAAGTTAGTTTTATTTAAAAGATCATCACCTTTTTCTATTTACTCTATTAATTATAGATTTATAATAAAGGTTATAGATTTTGTAATAATATAAAAATTTAGATTGTCTAAAAATTCTTACATAATAATTTAAATGACAATATATAATAGACCCTGCAAAGTAATTACACAATTACCGTAATATGAAAGTCTTTTTAAAATGCAAATAAAAACAAGTAACAATAATTTATTTGATACTTTCCAGACTTAAATGAACTAAAATTGGATAAATACTCGGAAGTGTTTGAATCGCGACTACTCAATGCAACCGACACTCCCGACACGTATTGGAAAAATTAATAATTAAAATATAAATTCATTAAAAATACCTCATAATTTAGGCCCCGGGAGGACAGCACAGACTGCGGGATGCCATCGATGCCGATGTTCGCAAAGCCAGTGCCATCGCGATGGCGGTCGCCCGACCTCAGGTCCCGGTACCCGAACGCCACGCGCATGACCTACACATGCGAATCGTCCTTTCACTCGATGTACACCCAGACAAAGCCCAGGGTCTGCGTCAACCGGCACTGGAATGGGACAGCCGGTCGATGTGGTCGGTATTGGGGTTTAAATTATTTGTTAATAATCTTATGATCAGTATCATTTTATGAGATAAACAAACAAATAGCACAAATTATTCGCTTATAATTACAACTAATTAGTTAGTGTTATAGTTAGGTATATAAAATATATTTCATTAATATAGCATTACTACTAATAATTTATTAGTACAGTATAGAAAATTTTAATTTATTTTACAATCATTTACTGGATTAGCCTCATTTATGAGATAATTACTAGAATATGTTAATAATTAATAACATTAAATATTTACTAAATTGTTTGTAGCTAACTTTTTCAATAACAGTTTTTCAGTTTTACTAATAAGTTAGTTATGTTAATCACATTTATAGAGATAGCATACGGCGGGGCACTGACTCTGATAGGCATTACGGCCACCGATTTCAATACGGGTGAACTCATACACGAGTGGTTTAGACCGGAACCTAACGCCACAAACCAGACGGAGCTGGAGTATTACTATCAGTCGGCATACGGGGGTTGGGGTCAAAACCAGTGCATCCAATTCAATGTGAGTCGACAACACAAGTGGCGGCTTCGGCTCAACGACACCCAACCCATCACGTCGTTCTACCTGTCCGTCAAACCGGGCGGTATGTACGGCGGTTACGTCAACTGGGGAACGGCCGAACAGAATGCGACCGCCCGGCGCCCTATTATGGCCAAAGTGGGCGCCACCTTTTGCAAGGCCACCGGTATATTCGACTATAGGAAGCGCTCGACACACGTCCAGTTCCAGTGCAATAGGGACCCCACTAGTGCTGATTATTCGGATTACGCTACCGGTGCCAATGAAATCGTGCTATACGTGAACCCCACGACAATGGACCCCGGGTTCGACCCCCAGAATATCAGCTTCTGTTCGTTGAATATATTTCACTCGTCCGAGTTGTGCGGACTACCGGAGCGGCCGCTCAATAGTATTGTCGAAGTGGTCAACCAAATAGCCATTTATTCCTGTGAGGACGGGTATGAACTGATTGGTGAGTCCTATCGATGAACCCTATCATATAATAAATGAGAATAATTTGGAGGAATATTTTTAAAAAATAATTTATAAGATAAATACAGAATATTGTTGATTACAAACTCCAGGTCCCAAACGGGTGGCGTGTCTGGGGAACGGGCAGTGGGCGCGCGAGTTCCCGGTGTGTCGACTCAAACGTCAATACTGTCCACAAGTGACCGATAAGTCGGGCATATTTTCGAAGTACCAAAACATGGCACCGGACGGCTCCATAGTATTGGGTACTATAGTAACTTCCCGGTGCGCCACCACATTATATGGTATTACAGGGCGACCATTGCTGGTGGCGTCGAGGACCAGGATATGCCAGACCGATGGCAAATGGAGTGGTAGCCAACCCTTCTGTATTGATTCAGACAAATATCAGCCCAAAAGCTCCGGCAATACGTACGGCATGTCTTCCAAGGCGTTGATAATTATCATTACAGTTGCAATCACTTCGGTGGTGGTATTCCTCATTATAGCACTGGTGGTTCTGTGCCATGTATCCCAACAGTGCTACCAGTGCTTCGTATACTGTAAGGACAGTATGTTTAATAGAAATAAAACAACGGGCGCCGATGGTAATGGCATAGTTAGACCAGAATCTCAGGTCGATATCAATGAGATTAACGCAACGCTGGCACAGTTGGCTAGCTTTAAGCCACATCCCAGGGAACACCTGTCCACTGATACTAGTGAAGCAAATAATAATACCAATAATAGCATTAATAATAATAGTGACTACAAAAATGATTTTTAATAATTTAATAAATATTAATACTAACTAGAAATAAAAATTATAATTTGATTAAAAAGAGACTATTCTTTAGATGACAAAACTAATGAACACTTTTAGGTGTTTTCATAAGTGATTGTAATTTTATCTAAAGTTTTAAAATTTTTAAATATGAGTGCAATATGGTTTAAAAATTATTAATTCAATTTTTATGTAATTTAATTCTAAAAATTTTAGTTTTAAAAAATTTATCAAAATTCCCAATAATTAATATTAATATTAATTGACAGTATAATTAATTTTAGATATAGGCTGAATTAATTATAAAATAGTTTTTATCAATTTTATAAACTATTGACCACAAAATTTCAATGCCATGCAGTCGTTAAACTTATTATTAGTAAAATATAGTCATTTTATATGCAATTCATTAACATTTAACTAATTATAAACTTTTAAATGTAAGGAAAATTTGTCATTTCTTATCTTAAAAATAGGTTATCATTAGAAAAAAGTTTAAAAATTTGTTATCATAGCCTGCAAATACTTTAAAGCTTGATAATATATTAAAGTAGTTTGTAAATGTAAATGAAATTAATAGCTAGATTACAATTAATGAAATATACCTTTATTAAAATAAGAAATTAATGTTATTTTGAATTCATATTTATATCTTAATTTTTAGCAAAAATATTAAATTGATTTTAGTTTACAATACCAATACTATACTAGCAAGTATTTAACCCTTTTTATCATTATAAGTTGTGTTGAATTTAAGACAATTTTTATCAAAATAAATATATATATTATATATAAAATTAATTATTATCAATATTTTCCCAAATATACAGTTAAATACTAGTATTAATAAGTGTTTTATTGAGACACTCGCTATGTTAGTGATTATATTTGTTTAAATAAGTATTTTCATAAGTTTATTATTAGATATAGTATATAGATTTCTTAAAAATGATTTGCGATGAGTCCTTTAAGCCTAAAAACATATTTAGATAGATAGACTATTCAGAAAATTATATTTCTTAATGTTTAGAAAAACAATTTTATTTTCCAATAATTTGTAGATACGAGAATTATTAGTAAATAATTTTCGTGATATAGTTAATAAATTAATATCTAAATTAAAGTATTCGTTATTTAATATATAAAACCACTCTGAAATAATTAAAGTTTAATAAAGTTTTATGAAAATTATACATTACATACTATTATTCCGCAGAATATATAATAAATAGTTAATAGATTTGAGACAGGTAAACAAATCATATTTGATTATTCGTTGGCGATATTCTCACAGATATACTCTTACTTAATATGTATTTTACAAACAGATAGTGTAGTTGTTTGCTGTAAAGTATGTGAACTTTGGAAATTGATCCCCGATTTTATCTAATAGTCTTGTCATTAATTGTCAATTTCTGTCATTTTAATACATAAATTGTATTCAAATGTTATATATATTTGTTTGATTAACAAAGCTAATGTAATTATAACAATATATACTAAGCTTAGTTTATACATAACGACAGCATATATTAAACACGGAATTAATTTAATGCAACAATTGAACGGACATAGCGTTAGACTTTGTATCCATAGCATAAGACGTGAGAAATCAATGTAAATAAGTTTTTGAGACAAAATAAATTCAAGTCTCAATTAACATAATATTTACGTTAGACATGAGTTATCAACTCATCGACAAAACCTTTGAGACATTAAATAAGCATAAAAATGGTGCAAATATTTATGTTTTCAGCGGTAATTCAATGAAAATTAATGATTCATATTATTTTTTAATGATAACCAAAGTCTAGGAATTGAAAATTGTTTCTCAACTAATTCAGCAGTTTTTTTATAAATGGATAAATTGTTGATAGAGAATAGAAATGTGTTTTTGGAAAATAAACTATTTAATAGATTATAGATATAATAATACCAATTAATAATGGTTAATTTTATATGGCATATATTTTCAACAACAAAAATTTGTTTTGAATAAACAGGAAATAGTGGTTTCGTTACAAATAATTAATTATCTTAATGTATGGCTTATAATCACTGATCAAACTGCATGTGTATATTTAAAAAGGGGGTAATAAATGGTAGGAATAGCCCACTAATAACCCACTCCTACCGATACCCTGTTTAACATTAAATATCCTTCAAATAGTACTCAAAATATGGACATAAGTATAGATTTGTTTACTTGAATATCTTATTAATTCATCAATTATTTTATACTTTGTATATTAGTTTTTAAGGCACTTTTCGTACCATTACTTCCGGTCCCTCTCAAGAATTTGATGATATTTTTCAGAGGTTTCAGACCTTTGGCCGTCACTTGTATTCATGATGTTTAACAGCCTATAGCGTACACCACGTATAGTAACAAAAAGATAGCAAATGTCAATACAATTGTACAGATCTATTGATACATTGATAGCCAGAATCCTTGAAAATTCATACAAGAATTCATAGCGAAAATCAATGTGCATTAAAAAGCACTTAATTACAGCTAAATGCGTTCAAAATACGATATAAAATATCACAAACGGTTAGTACTCATTTAGTGCAAAATTTAAAAAATTAACAAATTTTATCCAGCACTTTCTCTCACTCGACTGATACGGATCTATGATTACTTTCAATTTAATTGATTACCAAAAGTGTTAAAACATGTATTCGTAGATAATTTTCAAAGCCTTTTATTTTATATAATTATAAAACAATTATTATTATCTTAAGTAGCATTGTTTGACAATTGGTGTCAACCCTATCTATAAAACACCTGATTTGCGAAATATTTGCAAAAGACAATAAGCTCAACACTAGTATATTCACCATGATAATTGTATGAATGAATGAAATCACGTGTCCTACACCTGATTCAGTGTTTGAAGTGTATATCCCGTTACAACAGTATATCACTAAGAGTTTCAACAATTAATAATACTTATAAATTATTTATATTATATAAGAAAACAGCAAACAAATCAATAATTATCTGGTTGTTTTCGTGTGACTTAATAAAAAATAAATGCAATGAAAGCACATATAATCTCAACTAATAATTTCTCTGTCAATACACTTAACATTGGATTTAAATAATATAAACATGAAAAATAAATGTCATTTAATAAATAGATGGAATAGTACATTATTTTGTAATATTGTTTGGTATTGAGCACCAAAAGTACTAATGATAAAATCACAAGGCTACTTGCTAATTGAAAAACTAATTTAACATGGATTGCTCAAGCACTTCCTAGTTTGAAAAATCAAATTAGTACCCATCACATGTTTATTATGACCAGATACTTACTTAAATGTAATTAATGTTAGCTGTTTATCTAGCAAAACTAGTATTCCTATTATTAATATACGTTATATGAAATTTGTTTGACAATAAAAATTAATTAAGAATAATTAATAAATAAAAATACAAATTTCTAAATAAAAATGATTATTAAATTGTCTACGACTACATGTCGAGAGTATCTAACTGTCCATTGCTTTGGTAGGCCTTATCTGATCCACTTGAGGAGTGGTTGTTGACGTTAACCGTAGAAATATCACTGAATTTCTTGTGCGATCAGCACAGGGATGGATGAAAGCGCTCTATTATACTCTCTATTTGCAGTTTATATAAGACATAAGTACTCGGACTCTGATCACTGAAAAACATATATTAAATGTGTGAGAGAGAGGGAGGGGAGAGAGATTCACTTCTCAAATATTCTGTATATATATAGTGATAATTGTTTAAATAGATTTGAAAATTTAATTTTATTGGCCTATTATTCAGCGATAGGATAGTTAGTCGACTAAAAACGGTCCGCAAACTATAGATACCGTTCACAACATCTCTATTATAGCATTCATGCAAATGGTTTCGTAGTATCGGTGCACAGGAGTATAGTTTTGTTATTATAATTAAGTTTTTATATTAATATTCGTATTCATTGTAAATATAATAATTTATATATAAAATATATACAAATCGTTATGTTTTGCTACAAGAAAGTAGCGCTTTTAGTAGCGCTAAGTTTCTGTTTAGGTATGTATTCATGTATTCATTTCGTTTTATTATCATATACACAAACCTATTACAGAATATTCTGTGGTATAATAGTCATTTGAAACCAACTAATATGCCTGACTAAATAATACTAACTAAATGATGATCAATATTAAAATATAAAAACAAATTTGTAAATTTTATTACAAATAGTTAATTTAATGTTATTGTAGTTTAAAAGTTAAAACTATTGTAGTAAACCTTAATATAAAACGTATACAGTACAGTTTAATTTCTTAAAATAATAAAACCAAAATAATTATATCCTTGCTAATTAAAAAATGAGCATTTAATAAATTACTATAAATTATAAAATTTAAAGCAAACGTGAGAAATAACTGTTAAATTATTTTACAGTTTTATAATTAAACAAATTGTCAAAACTCTTTAATTACAATCTATAGGTTTATAGAGTAATCAAAGTTAGTATTATTAAATATCCTTGACTTTAGTGTCTAAATCATAAATCACTAAATGGTATATTAAATTATTATCTCAAGTCTAATATCAATGAACTGACAATTTCTTGCTTATGATAAGCAAATATAAAATCGCATCAAATAAACCACTATACAGTTTGTGAGTGTATTTTTGTCAATTGTCCAGACATTCAGTCAATTAATGCTAATTATAGTGCACCACAAGGTTGTTGTCAATCCCTATATGTTTTCCATGTAAACGATAGTTTATTAGTCAATTAGTCGTGTAATACCAGATAGTCTGCAAAATAATTTTCTTTCACTGATAATCAACACTAGTTTTCATTTACATCTCACTAATCAATGAATTCAATTCACAAGTTTAAGGCAAAAATGAAAAAGTGTTAAGAAAGGAAAGGGTTGGAAAGGCATAAAATTAATTATTAAATATTAAATTAAAGGTTTAACTTACATTTTAGTCATTTACCGAAATATATCGCAAGAATATTCTGGAATTAATAGTTTTAAACTGAAACTAAACTAAAATCTAAGATTAAAACAAAACATTAACAACAAATGAATAAAAACCCACATACCTTTATTATCCGGACAATATATACAATTAACACCGTAATTACCACCCTGACCATATAGCACAATGCGATCACCACTCACATGAACACAATCACCAGGCTCATAGCCTACTGAGCGCGTGGGACCACGCCTACCATGACTACCATCACCACCATCCCATCGACCCGCCCAACTGCGGCCAAGTATGTCCCCGATCGGTGTCCAAATATGGGCTGTTCGAAGTGGGACAGGTGTACACCGTCGACGTGGACGGCCAGACCCTCATCAACGTGAAAGAGGGCCAAACGGTGTCCCTGAAGGCTAAAGCGGACGTCCAGGTGCTGGGGCCGTGCGAGTTCTCGTTGAAACTGCGCGACACCGAAGTGTCGGGCGTACCCAACCCGCAGGAGTTGTCCGGCGAACTGGACGCCAGCCCTGCCCTCAAGTTCGGCGCACACGACGGCAAGGTATTAGGTGTCTGTGCGGCCCCCCAGGAGGCCGTCTGGACTCTGAACGTCAAGAAATCGGTGTTGTCTGCGATGCAAGTGACGACCAAAGACTTGACTCAAACGCAGACCATCGAAGAGGTGGACTTCTCCGGCCACTGCACCACAACATACCGGCCCACGTCCGACACCACTGACCCCAAGAACGTGGTCCTCGAGAAGACCAAAAACCTAAACAAATGCCACTTAAGACGAAAGAACATCTCGGGCTTCAACTCGAAATCGCTGACCCTATTGACGGAGTTCCTGCGCGAAAACCTACCGATCCTTAAGTCGAGCCAACGGTGCACTCAGGAGATCAAAGCGGGCCATCTATTCAGCGTCAGCTGTATTGAGGAGCAGAGGCTGTCCTTCCAGGACGACTCGCTCGTCAGGTCGACCCTTAACCTCAAGTTCGTGGGTAAGGCTCCGGCCAAAGCGGCGGTCACTCTGCCGGCTACCGTACCCCTCGTGGCTCAGAGTCTGCTTATATCGCGCGACAACGAGGACCAGAAAAACGCTACCGAAGCCGAAGTGTTGGCCCTTTTGAAGGACATGTGCACTGAGGTGACCGGCGATAAGCTGTCCGCCAAAGTCGCCGAATCGTTTCACTCGTTGGTGTGGGCGCTGCGAACCCTCCCGGAGTCGGGCACCCGTACCCTAGACAAGGCCGTCAAGACCGGCGAGTTGTGTTCGTCGCCCAAACTGAGGCACCTATTCATCGGCGCCTCCGCTTTCGCCGCCACCGACCCCTCTCTTCAGACCCTAATCAACGCCTACAAGTCGGACGAGTTATCCGAAGCGCAGATAACGCTACTCCTGTCGCTGGTGGCTCTCAGATCCCGGCCCTCCGAGCGCACTATCGACCAGTTCTCCGGCCTCATCGAGAAGTCCCACTCTCCCCGTCCACTTGTGTTAGGCGTTTCCCTTATGGTGAGGAACTACTGCAAGAAGTCGGACAGCTGTGAGACGGCGCCGGCCGTCAAGAAGATCATCGACACGTTGGTGAAGAAGCTCCGGGAGTCGGACTGCGAGATCGAGAGGACCACAATCGTCAAGGCGTTGGACAACATCCGGTCGGCGGGTCAGCCCGCGAAGGAGGCGCTGTTGGAGAGGGCGACCAAATCGGACGAAGACTCCGGCGTACGGGTGGCCGCCATCCAAGCCCTGCAACGCACCGGCGACGACACCGTACGACAGAAACTCGTGGAACTGGTGCTGAAGGACTCGGAGCCCAACGAAGTGCGTACCACAGCCTTCCGGGCGGTGGTGCTGTCGGGTGCGGCCACTCAGGACCAGTGGGACGCCATCAACACGGTGTCCGACCCACTCATTCAGAACTACGTGCGCACTCACGTCAAGGCCTTAAGACAGTCCACTAATGCTAACCGTAAGAAACTGGCGGAGAAGGCGACGAACATCCCGGAGCCCAAGAGCTCGGGTTTCGGTGTCTCGCGTAATGTGGAGTGGAGTTATAGGGGGCTCACCATCGAGACCGATGTGGTCCACCCCAAGGGTTCGCTCGTTCCCAGTCTATACACGTTTGGTGTCATATACCCCATGGGAGGTACGTATAGCGCCTGTAGTCTGAAAGACAATGTGTCAGTAATTTAACGATTAAAACCATTTGTATGCCATACCTGTTTACCAACAGATAAGGACTGGCAGCTGCTGGAGGTACAGGTGCGCCAGAAAGGACTCGACAAACACATCCAGAGGCTGTTCTCGAAGGGCGTGGGCGGACCCGAGGTGTTGACCCAATTGACGGAACAGTTGATGGAGTTGTTGGCGAAACTGAAGGACCCGAAGCACACGCATGAGACACGGCTGCAGCTGTCGGTGCGATTGGGCGGCAAAAACGTCCTCTTCGTCGACACCTTCGAGGACATCCACAACGCCATCGCATACCTGCGCGACAAACTCCAGGCGCGCTACGAGACCGACAACATAGATCTGGCCCGGGGGCTGGTCGGACTCGACAGCCAGGTGGAGGTGCCCACCATCAACGGCTTCCCCCTACTGGTGCACCTGAACCAGACAGTCGTGGCGGGGCTGAAGGGCGAGAACAACGTGCAGGAGAGCGCCGGCACTAAGACCCGCAAAGTGCGGTCGGCCCGCAATCTGGTCGAAGAGTTGGCCGCCGGTGTGAGGCTGAAGGTGCGTAACTACCGGCCCGGTATGGAGTGGTCGCTCAGAGTCGAGATCAACACCCAGACGGACGTGCAGTACGAGCGCATCGACGGCAGGATTTTGAAGTTGAAGTTCAATCTGCCGGCCGATAAGCGCACCTTGTACAAAATGGCCCAAAACACCAGGCTCATCGACGGCTATGGTCAACCGCGAGTGAGCAATGAGGTCCAGACGGGCGATGACGAGACAATCAAATGCCGACAACTATTCGGTCAGTGGTTGTCATGTTTTTTCAGTAGTTTTATAGAAGTTTTATACAAGTTTTACATCAGTTTTATGTGGAGTTAAAAAAAACTTTAGTTATTTTTTCGCTTACTTTTTATGTGTCCATTCAATAGACTCTATTGCTTGTGATTAGACAACAAATATTTGGAGTTATTTTTTGGTGAAATACTAATATCATAGTTAAGTGTGAATGTGTGTGAAATAAATATTTACTGGTTACTGATACATAGGCACAGGTGGCAAAACATTTTTTGATTTAATTTTTTAGGTATTATGAACCTATCATTACAAGCCGTAGATTTAGACACAGATATCATTTTATTAATAGCAAGGAAACAAACTTTTCAGTACTACTCGAGACCTCTAGTGATTATTAACACAAGCACACACATTTACTTTTAAAACTTTTTATTATTATAAATATTTAATTATCCCTATTTATGAGCCAATTAATTAAGTAAGCACAACTATTTCAATAATTTACATACATAATTAACTATAAAATACTACTTACTACAGGAAAAACTTATTACAAATAATTTTTAGTTGCAAATTGAATGTTTTAATAGTAAAACTTTAGACTAAATACTGTTATGAGAAATACATGTCAATGAAAGGGAAGGGTAGCCGATGGCCAGTTCATTTAAGCTCAGGCCTCCTCACAACGTACGTAATAATCTTTCGCCTTTTACTAAAGATTACCGTGCGAGGGGGCACTATAATGAGCCATTAAACGGCAATTTTTGTATAGCCCACCCATTTGACCATTCCAGGTCGGGTGGGCGCATAATTAAACCAAAAATAGACGCACAAGTAATTAACACATTAATTCACTCTAAAAAGTTAGTTAACATTTTTAATGATGACTTATTGTCTTAATTAAAATTAATTTAAATGCATCGTATTTAAATGCACTAGTGTCATTTTTAAACTTTTTATACTACCGTATATTTTTGTTATTTAACATTTGCAACTAGTTATAGTCTAATCATCATTATTAATATATAATAATTAACAATTAACATGTAATGCCCCAATAGGCCTGGACATATGTCTGAAGCGTGTTTGGCTGGACAACTCGCCCATACCATACCCACAATACGCGGAGTACTACTACACCAAAGCCGACCCCTCGCTCGAGTCCATTGAGTTGGTCCTCGAGAGGCCGGCCGCCGACGCCAAGGACCTCAAGACATGGACGGCGCGCGTGAACGCCGGTCAGCGCCAATACTTGGCCCAAATAGAACTCCAGAACCCCGAGGGCTACCCCAAGAAGGTGAGCGCCAAACTCCAGTCCCCCAAACGCACGTCAACGGCAGTCGTGTCGCTCGATCGGCAACAAAACGGCGACAAATCCAACCTCGAGATCGACCTCAAAGTGCCCGAAAAGATCGATATAAACACCAAATACAACATCGATAAGACGGGACCCGAGAGCTCCGTGGAGGTGGTGGTCGAGTACCAATTGGCTCGACCCGGAGCCAAGAAGGAGACCCTGAAGTGGACGCGTAAGGCGTCGCTCGACTACAAGAAGGAGAAGAAGTCGAAACAGATAAACGTGTCGTTCCTCGGGGAACTCCAGTCCACGCAATTCCCGCAATACAACTCCAAAGTCACGTACTATACCCAACTCAGACCCTACCAGAACTCCAAGACCGACGCCAGTGTCGAGTGGGGACCGGAGCTGAAGGACAGGGTCCGCGTCAGCCACACGTCCAAAATGGATGTCATCGAACTCAGACCCTTTCAGATGATCAGTGAGAATCAGTTCGTGGTTGAGGTGACACCACTGGACATCAACTACGACTTCAAAGTCAATTCCGATATCTCGATGATTAAGTCGAAGCCGAAGCTACTGTCCGTCAAACTGGTCGGTAAGGACGTGAACGGACGGCCCGATCGCGAGATTAAGGGTGAGTTCAAGTACGAGAGTCTCGAGGCACCGGTACAGCAGATCATGAACGCCTCGCTCGCATACCCGGGCAATGAAGTGAGCTATTACTCCGAGATTAAGCAGATTAAGGACTTGACGTACTCTGGGAAAGTCATCTATTCGCCATCCAAGGGACGGGTAGTCACCATTGAGCACAAGGAAAGGTATGTTGTTTTTGCTTATTATTAGGTGTCTTATTACCAGATCTTACATTTTTCATCATTAATCCCTATACGCTTGGGAACAGTATTACGAATCCGACCCAAAAAATATACGTGAAATCCGAGGCCAAGACCTCCTACTCGTGGAAACCAGACACCAGTGCCATCACACTGGAGGCCGGTTGGCAGGAACCGGAGATTTTCCGATACAAACGGGTGCTGCTGGTCAACGACAAAAAGATGAACCACATAGACGTCACCTATGAGAAGACTACCGGCGCTCTCACCGCTAACTCTGCCTGCGAGTTCCACGACAGAGCCCTGGACATCAAGGTGGACAACATCTACCAGCCCAAGTCCGCTCAGTTGGGTGTCCGCGTGGGCCAGAAGTCCTACAAATTCAGTGCCACTCGAGTGCCCAAAGAGTCGATTTCCGTGAAGTTGGACTCATCGGAGAACTCACGGCTTAAAGAGGTATTATTTCCTTACATACCTGTGCTCACACACTGATATAATGAAATACTGTACTGTATATCCACGATTTACCCCTTTATGAGTGCATTTTTAGGAAGTATTTGATTAATTTATCACAAGATATAATAGTTAAACACAAAACTAATTATGAAATATTTAGATATACTTAATTTAGATATATTTGTATTACAGTATATTGCATAAAAATTTTGCACTCATAAAAGTATTCATAAGAACTTTAGTACCACTTAAAACATTAATATTTTCATCAAGGTCTCCTACTTCATTTATTCAAATGAATGACTCTAACTAACTGACTAGTATAACATGACATTGAATAGATTTCCTAAAATACAGTTCTAAACAAAACGTGTTAATAATGTTAATAATGACCAAATTTATAGTTCAAAGCGAAAGTGTCGCGCAAAGAGAAGTCAACCCTTTCGGTGGTCACGTCTGACAACTCGGAGGTGAACGCCTACATCGACCCGTTCGGTGCCAAAGAGA